>JAQIVE010003048.1:0-17962 GCA_034698285.1 Sminthurinus bimaculatus | reverse complement strand
ATTTTCGACGAAAACAGTGTCAAAATTTCATTCGATTTTTTTTGACAAAGTTTTTTTCTGAGGCTGATCAAATATATTCTTATTCAGCTAAATCATACATACACGCACTGTGTATGCATCACATGTTACATTAGTGTAGATATAAACAGGCTGAATGGCAATGCGTTGAAATGTCGAGATTGTCCGTCTTAAATCACCCAAAATTTAGTCATCATTCACGCCATATTAAAATGATGACAATGACAATGATAGTGACAAATGGTATTTTCCCCCTCAACTGTGACTTCAACAAAGGAAAATATTCACATAAATACATTTAAATAAAGAGCAACATAGAAATGCATACGTGCGAACCAGAATATAATAGTTAATAGGTGGACAATGGACATTATTCGACAAGAGTGGAGAGATAGGCTACATAACAACAATGACAAAGATTATTGTTATGTAGAAATATCAGTACACAACTACTGCTATGTATTAATCACATTTACTGAGTTTCAGTCATTGCGGCAACAAATTATAGCAATTGCAGCAAAAAGATATCATCGATAGATAAGACCTGTGAACCATGAGAGTACTACAAACTATAGTAATAGGTAATAGGTATATTATATGTTGCACATCTTAGTATTTGAATCCACGACAGAAAATTCCAAATTAAGGTCATTGCAAGACAGAGAGCTTCAATTATCAGCAGCCTCTTTTAGGTCCAGGCTTTTAATTGTAAAAGTGCTTGCAGCAGCAAAATGTTTGCTTGAAATTTGCCTGGCTTTTACGCTTGAATTTGTGAATATTATTTGACTAAACGTTCGAATGGAATTACCCATATGCCGAAGGTGACGATATCCGAGGTCGTCGTTTCTAGACTGGCCTGGAAAGGCATGTGAGAGCCACCCACAGGAAATTGAGAAAGTGGCTCACTTGACGTAGCGGCTTCCGAAGGTAAAGTATTAAAAGTATTATTTGCATTCTTTACTGCAAGTACTTACTATACTTCTTTTGCCATTTTTTACCCCAGATTTACACCTTCTTTCAAATGATTATTTTCTTGTAGATAATAAACGACAGACTACTTGCAAGTTTACAATAAAGATGGCTTGTCGGAAGTGATACATGATACTGACATTAAAACATAGCCAAGCATACATGATATCTAATTTATCTAGATTCGTACACGGTATATGTATCTCCATACACCAAAAATACTAGTACATATTTTTACTTCGTCCTTTTATTCCACACATTCCAACAACACAGGTATCACAAACAAAGTCTAACTAAACCTATAGTATGCAGTATGCACATGTACCTTCAACAATATATCAGTATATACATAGTTCTACAATACGTTATCCTTACATTGTCTTCTGCTCACATTCATCCTGTATTTAAATTCATTCAACTTTAGCTCCCTACATGCATACATATATGATTATAAACAATCCAATCCACAATCTACATAGACAGTATAAAACTTGGCATTCAATAAAGTTACAGCGTGCGTATAATAAGACAATATATTATTCTGCAAGTCCACGGAAAGCTGAATACAAATACTGAGAAAAGTAGCAAAAATACATGTACACGTTATATTGTTACCTGGATTTCAATAAGTTTAACTTTTCTCCCGTACGAACACAAATGAACGGTTCAAAACTTTGTACACATTGTACAATGTGTGATAATAATAATGGCACAAAGTTGAACGCTGAGTTTGAAAAAGTACAGTTTGATGTGATGCCTCTGTATGCATACATATTTTATTTTGCACCATAAATCCACACTCTCTGAAGGTAGAAATTCAAATAAAGAATTGGCTTTTCCTCTCTACCCACTTAAATATATGTGTGTACACAGTACTTTATTAAATACATAGAAGTGCATACAAAAGGGCGCAAAGGAGAGTTTTTTATCCATATATGATACTGATCTATAAACCGTTTGCTATAACAAATGCCTTATTCTACATTCTTCATTTATTTAATCGTATTCCTGTTCGCATCTAGTTATTCTTTCTTTCTCTATTTCTCCTTTCCATACCATTACAGGAAGCATGCAACAAGCAACAACAATATATATTACAAATAGATATCATCCCATAACATGTATCTAACATATACCCATACATTAAAGGCACAAGCCCATGGCTTGGTTGTATTTGCACAACATTGTAACTCACATCAGCATCACAATTATCATGAATACACTGTTAGGGATGAGAGACTGACGATGTGGAACTCACCCATTATTGCCCCTATTATAATATTGTCTTGAGGATTTTAAGCTCAAATCACAATGCACCATATATATATACTGCACTGTACGTATGTATGCTTATTTACCACACAACCGTCATAATAATAATAACTAATAGCAATAATATTTTTCATGTTTGTTATCTCAACACGGTGAAGCAGTCAGTAATGTACAATATAGTTTATATACATTTTCCAGAACGAGAAAGAATGAAACAGAACTTGAGGGGCAGCCGGAAAGGTGAATGTCTTGGGAATCTAGCAGCATCTATTTCATAGCAAAAACAAGAATGAATTGTAATTGTGTTTTGCAGGACGTCCTAAACTTGTAAAAAAACTGTCTGCAATACACCTACAATCTACTGTCTGCAGATATGTACACACCGTACACTCACCTAATAGAATGATATAGTATATCTATACTTGCTATGGTACATTGCAATTGTCCGCACTATGCCTGCCTGTTCTTTTCATTTCATTACATTCTGCACACCTTAGGAAGGTACTTTAGCTAGAATACATGCAAGATAGTAATTTTCATAGCTGTTAGCTGTCTTTTCTTCTCCTTTCCTTTCCTTTATTTCCCGAACATTGAACAGGCCTGACAAACTATATAACCAACCGTCGGACTGTGGCGTTTAAAATGTTTTGATCGCTGGGATTGTGGCAGAATTTTCACCTACCAGCTTTTGTACATACATATGTACTTTTGTAAGAATATATAACACGTTACAGAAACATTAGTAAAATAAGTTTCCCCATGTATGGGTTTCGATTTTTCATCCTCAAAAAAATTAAAAAATGCGTATGAACATTTAATTGGGAAATTAAAAAATTGATGAAGTTTTTATTTTAATATTTCAATGAGCTATAGTACATATTAATCGATGTCGTTATTTTACGCTATTCAAGAAAATAAGTTTCTACGTTTGTTTCTATTTCTTTGTAACCATTTCAAGCTAAATTTTCTAACTATATCTTTGCCAATTTCATATAATTACATATCTGCCCTCATCGTCCGTTCGTAAAATTTTCCTACAAGTTTCCACAAAAGAATTATCGGCCATCAAGAATGTGATTAGTCAGAAGCATCATATCATGTTACCGAACAGGACATATACGGAAGAATGTGTGTTTGCATTTATGTTTTAGATAGTGTGCTTACGGCAGTAGCCGATTTCTATACATGATAATATTACACTTTTGCGATGCGAAAAATGAACGATATACGAGTTCCATAGTACATAGATACCAACGACACATAGACATGACAGTACATTGTAAACCATGATCCATTATATCCCTCTACGGTTCACGCATGTTTTCCGTCTACTTGAGAAGAATAATCATAATCTTACGACGAAGAAGAATCATAATCAGAATGTTAATAATTATGCGCAGGCATACGTTCCGCCATAATACTTAAGTGTGTGCATTTCCATGTTGACTTTGTATGTATTATGTATGTAACTTAGCACTTGGTTGCAAGCTTGTCAGCTTTAAATACAGTGATGATGAAGTGAGTAATATCTGTCTCTATGGTTGATTCCTTTGTTACTCGTTTCATTATCTAATTGAATAAACTATTTAACTAACACAGCTTGTATGTCTGATTACTGCAGACTCTACAATGCCCCCCACTTTTAGATTAGGAGGGATAAGAACAACTAACAATGTTATGCAAAAAATTAGAGTTTTCGAACAGTTTAGTTTAGTATATTGAACAAAATACTGTTCAGGTATAATTGAAAGATTTTTTGTATTTCTTGTTATGTTAACATTTTTCTTCTAGTAAAAAATCGGACGACAGAATACCCACTAATAAAAACTGTGGCTACTGACCACCAACATTTTCTTAGCTTAACTCTGAGCAGTATCAAAGCTTTCACTAAATCAATAAATGGTACTGTTCATCCAATTTATTTTCAGTTGTAAATAAGCTCTAAATAACGGTGCGGCATTAAAGTGGTGGCTTCAATGGCACATTTTCTTATTATCATATTCTCCATATTGTGAATAAAAGTCGTTGTAAATATGCGTAGTGTATGAATTTTGACCACTAATATTTTTATGCACATTACAGTAGCTAAAAATTGCAGTAGCAGTTTTTGAGTTAAACCGAGTTGAGATGAGATTCCCCCTTCATACCCATGTGTGTATAATATTAATATTTATAAACGTATGCATACATATATGCTCTTTTTTTCGTTTTGTACGCAATCGTATCCTCTACATATATGGAAGAAACAAGGAATATTATCCATTATATATTACACACTCTGCCCGTATCAGGAGTAGGTGACTGAGTGAGGGAGTAAGTAACATAGGTAAAAATCTAATGAATTATAGCACAACTTGTTCATGAGCCATTGCTCACTCACTTGTGTTCCTTCCTTGGAAATTCGAATGTGTCTAACACAAAGGTAAGGAGGTAGAATTTTTATCAGCATATCACTTCGCCTCACCCAAGTATACTTCACGCATGCATTTAATGGGCTAACACTCATTCATTCCAAAATATACCTCTTACATACACACTACAAACACACAGACACACACACACACGTAGGAAACTAAAAACGAAGACGAAAAAGGCTAATAATAAGAAGAAGAATAGAAAGAAGAAACAAGTAATACCAAGTATATGCTTGTTTCATTAGTTAATTTTCAATGCACAGGTCCACCATAATATTCAGGTATTCTCTACAACTAATCATGTGTGCTCACATGCCTCAAGCCTGAAGTGCAGAACATTTACGAATTGGTTTAATACCTACGTTTATGTTCGTAATTTACATTTATGTCATATGTTTATGTAGTCTGTTTGTCAAAAACTCAGCACTCTAATCCTGTAAACAACAGTCAGCCTCCTTACCGTGTTTATACGATTAAATAAATAAATATATATATATGCATCAAAATAAGCAATAATGTGCTAGGCAAAAATTAATCAACCTCTCATAATATTAACGTAAAAGGGTTATAGAAATAAGTTCCATGAATTTATAATTTATCCCTAATAGATAGTGCCGAGCCTATCTTTAACATTAATTGTAAACCCTACACAACAAACCATTCAACGGAGAAAACAACATCAAAATCACAAGACAGGCGAATCAAGGAATATTTACATACATGACAAACTCGCTCCTGCCACGAGAGATATAATATAGTAATCACAATTTCTGTGAGTACATATTCAGTATACATGTATGAATGTATATACGTATTCATAAATATATAGAATCCTATTCTTAATTAGTGAAACACTTTCTTGTTAATGTCGTAGTGTATATTCAGTGTATATAAAGTACTCGCAATTGCAATCAGTATTCTAATACATGTAAATGGAGTTCATTACATAATAATAACACAATAAAAGTTGTATAATATGTATATTGTAAAAGCAGGCTTTGATGTACTCAGTACTCAGCTGAGTTTAATGCAATTAGACGGAAGGCTAATTTGTGAGTAAAGGTTAAGCAAGGAGCATGAGTGTGTGTTTTTATATCAGTGTGTCTTCATGTACTGTACTTATACGAGTACCATGAACAGGGTAAATTGTAGAATTGTAAAGATGGGAAAAAACCTGCTGTATGTTTCACCAGCCATTTTACAACTTGCAACACATTCCTTATACATGTTCTCCTATGTATGAATGAACAATTAGTACAAGTTGTAATGCAGCACTTAAGTTCAGAGACTGCTTGCTTGCTCTAAGGAATTTCAAATGAAGCATAGACTGTACGAGAGAATGAAATTAAAAAATATGTGTAAATTCTCCAATTCTGAATACACGTGTGAGATGTTATGTCAAATAAATTTGTATTTTCTCATTGCTTTGAGAGCCAAAAAGTCTAGGAATAAAGTCAGGCAGACAATGAATTATAGAAAGAGAAGAGAAAAAGATACAAATTATTGATGAAATTTTCTAGACGAATTTATTATTAGTTTAACACAAATACGGAACGCAGCAAATCAGACTGTGGAATGGCCTATAATAACCTATACTACATAATTAACGTTTAAGTAAGGAACATATTGAATTTTATTTGTTATTACTATTTACAGACAGGTGAACATGCATTATATAGAGAGCCAGACAAAAAAGGCTTAAATTTGTTGAAAGTTGAAACCAATATTTGTAGCAAGAGCATGAGACTTGTTTCTCTTACTGATTAACCGCATACATACGCAGTAACAATAAAAACAAATAGATTCTACACATCAGCATGAATCGAAGAAAATATTCAGCAAAGTAATTAGTCCTGCTCAAAAAATCTTTCCTGCTTAATAGGGCTCATAAATTATTCCTCAGATGCCCCTTCTCCAGGATTCGTGTTTACAAATAGCATGTTGTATTGTATAATAAAATACATAAATATGTGGCCGTGTACTATATATTATGCTTACAGCTTACACAGGTATTCGTGAACCCTGTATCTCCTATTATGTCGTGCAGGTTTATTATTTTAAACTTGTATACATAAAACATCATTCGAAATGTTGAATAGAGGAAGAGAATACCAAACCCTAAAAGAAACAAATGCTTTTTTAGTCTATATCTCCAAGAAAGTTTCCGGTTTTCATGCTCAAGCCACGTAAGCATACAGTTAGTTGCATTATAAAGTTCTATCGGAATCTCCGTACTAATTTCATTGAATAAATAATAAATAACTTCAAAAAATACAATTTCATTTGTTCCAAGTCAGGCCTAAACCTTAACAAAGGGTATTATAACATTTTATAAAAAGCAGCAGATCTTGTCGATAGTTTAAAGACTTACGGATTTTCTATTCACATACGTACATACTGTATACATACATATAGATTTAAATGTCTACAATATACGTCAGGTATTGTAATAATAAAAAAACCTTGAAAAATGCATCCTTTTCTCTAAAGAGTTGATAGCTATCAGCTCAAAATCAAACTTTTACTTATGTACGCTATACTATGTAGCAGACCCTGAAATTCAGGGTCTGCTACATAGTATAGCGTACATAGTAAAAATGAATTCAGGGGCTGAATTCATTTTTACTGAAGTTGCTCTTACACCGGTCGGAACATCGAAAAAATATTTTTACAAACCATTATTACCACAACACAGTTAAAATGGAAAGTACTTCTTAAAATGTATTCGATGTGCGTTGATTTTAATTAGCAGTTGTACGTCAGGAAAAACTACTATTATTCGCTATTTATTAATTACATGCTATACTTTGTAGAAAACGTAATACGCATGACATCACGATTTACAACTCTTAGATACTTCTTTTAATTTCTTCCTTTTTTCAAAACCTCATGTGTAGTTATTATCAACATGTAGTTGCAAATATTGTTTATTTAATTGCATAGTAGATACAATATACAACAATTAAAAAAATCCACATTTCCCGAGCACGAGTTTAGAAATTATATACTTAGCATATATACTATCAGCACTCTATATACAAAATATAGCTTAAATTTACTTCAATTTCTCATTTCTCCGATTTATTGACTAACTCGCTAACAATTTTTACATTTTTAATGGATTTTATTTCATATTTGCTTCCGCGCCACAACAAAACAAACCGTTAACTGTGCACTTTATTTTATGTTTGACTTGATTTATACACATTTTGTTTTCATAAGATATATTCACTTTTCCTTTGTTATGTACTTTGCAAGCACAGCGTATAACAACTTATAAGAATGAAACGTTACAAAATACTTTTGTACACTATGGTGATCGATGGACATTAATCTCAGGTGTAAAAATAATGTGATGGCCTGCCTGTAGTATGTTACTTGTATTATGGTGAAAACGAAAGCGAACAATATGTAGTTCAAAGTTAGTAGAAAATTTCAAAAGACAATTAATGAAGTAATAAAATTTATAATGACACTTCGATGACAAGCTTACCACAATTATGTAATTTACAGCACATGCGGTTGGCGTTTGAAAACACTTTTACTTTTATTAGTCTAAACGCTTTTCACTTTTCAATGTCAGTTGTTCTAAATCAAGAGGCTTGTTTCTCTCTTTAAACAAGATTGCAAACTAGCAAGATTTTAATGAGTGTGCATAATTGTGTTGCATAGTACTGTCATTATTATTCGTCAATTAAATATCTGCATGCAAATATTCCAAGCATATTTTCAGCACTTTAAGACTCGAGACATTCATTTCTTTGCCATCGTTGAATTATAGTCAATGATTGAGTTGTTATAATCGGAACTGCTACATTTCCTTTGATATTTCAGACTTATTGCATGCATCCGTTTTTATAAAAAATACATCATGGACTAAAAAACCATGCAGGGAATACTTAAAGTGAACAAAACATACCAAAAATTGTACACACAAATTGATTTAGTCCTATCCTTGCTAAGAATTTGAACTGTGAAGACAGTTCAGTACATACGTATTACACAGTACACGCACAATGAATTTATTATTCTCTATATATGTACATACAAAAAGCTAATAACATACCACCAAGCCGAGTTTTCTCCCTTATAAGTATTTAAGTACCATAACACATAAAAAGATGAAATTTAAGCTGCCTCTATAAAATGTCGCGTAGCATAGTACAGTAGTAGAAGAAATGGACAGATCCATGGTCGATCCGAAATGTTACGTATTATGATTATTTGAGACGTCTTAAATATGTAGACAGTTCCTTACTCTGCAATTCCATACACAGTAAAAATAGTGCTAATATATACACCACCTATCTTATGTCTACACCTCATTTAGTGCATTTCATATTGAAGCTTAAATTGTAACGTCTCTCCTCTCATCTTTCTTGAAAGGATAACCTTTTGTTATTTCATGTGTAGGAGTTAAATTTAATTGGGAGTAAGATGAAAATTAAAAGTAAAATGATTGTCAGAGAAAGAATGATGTGTTGATTGTTGATAAGAATATAATAACACAAAACAAGAAGTCTTTGCTCTCTCTGCACGTGGGCCGAAGGTGAGAACGGTTTTTTTTCTTTTAAGAGGTGAAGCAGAAATTCATATTGCTTGTGATTGTACTTACATGTTACATGCTCTGCGAAATAGTCTTGACAAAACAGTGATGGAGTATAGTATGGAAATAGAGTGTATGGTACCATAGAAGTGATAACGCATAATGTTTAAATGATGCAAAGCTACATTGTGCACTGTGCGAATTTCTAACAAAAAACGAACAACGACTTTGTGTGCACTCATGTACTGCACATACATTAACAGCTATTTACATCTAAGTTACAAAAGAGTTTGACCATTATTACTGTACAAGAAAGTTTACGATTTTATGACGAGAGAAGACACACGACAGTAACAATAACCCTGGGCGGTTTTGATTCAATATTAAATACAGGTAAATATTTATTTTGAGTCTCAGACAAGAAAGAGAATATAATATGTTCGGCTATATGCTTGCATGCAACTGCCAAGAACATCTTTGACCCATCTCCTTACTCTCTACAAATTCGTACTTATACAGGCACAGCGGTGTAATTTTGAGCATATAAATTTTTGGGGAAAGTTTTTGATGAACGAATATCGTCGATAAATTTATTTAAACATGCGCATGGATTTGAGCTATTAATTTTAAGTTGTCTATAAAGTATAACACGCCAAGCATTTAATGATAGATAATAATCAGTACTTTAAACAATATGCAACAACATCAGCAGCATAAATTTTCCGACGGAGGCTTCAAATACCACTAAAATAAGTAAAAACTTAGGTATGAACTTTTGCATTCAATAATTGCAGGGAAAATTGAAAAACAAGGAAACATTGTGTTTTTCCAGTCATAAAACTTATTTCGAGTGGACTCAATAATCGCAGAGTTACATAGCCATGCCATAGGTGTTCGTTAACACATTAACACAAAGCCATTTAAAGTTTCACAATGAAGCGAAAAAAGAAAATGGCCGAATAAATACTACGTATAATACTTATGCAAGTGTGTATTTATGTTTCGTTTTATTATGCAGCAGCTTTTTAGCAACAATGAGACCCCAGAAAAACCACAAGTATTTCCAATAAACGAAGTATTAGGAAAGTTGCTCGAGCCAAAAGCTCACTGAGGGTCTTCAGTGACGCGTCTACAAAATATGAAGCATTACAGACGATCCCAAATAACAGATCCAGGGGAATTCAGACTTAAAGAGCGATCATTTTTAAAAACTTGCGTCAACCTACAGAAACACGGTTACATTTTTACATCACAATGTATATTGTAAGGTAGGGGTTCAACTTGTAACGATAAAAAGTACACAAGAAGATTCAGAAAAATTCAAAATGCCAATCTGTCTATCCGCCTGCCTGCCTAAAGCAAGATTGCAAAATTAATAACACGGCTAGAATTTGCATAGTACATGATGTTCTTTACATGTAAGGTAATGAGAGACGTTTTTTTGCATCCGCGTGGTGGTTTCTGTCAGGTACATAGTGAAAGGTGAAAAGTGAACATAATATAGAGAAGATGTACATCGTGCATTGTATAATATGCAGCGAGCATATGTCATGTGGGTGCATTATGTCAAAACTGGAGATTTTCTTTTTTCACATATCGGACAGTGTACACAAAAAGAAAAACGAATCCAAATAATAATATAAATATTACATTGCAAGGTTTTCAGGTAACATTACATTACATTCAACTTGTTCTGCATTTTTACCCAACTAACAAGCAGCCAAAAACTTATGAATGAAGAGGCGACGGAAAGAAAGGAGCCAAATACGATACTATGTAACAAAACTCTCGAGTGAGATGTCATAGTTAATTTGTTACAGTTCCGCACATTACAATGGACTTAACTTGACTGCTTTGGATGCTTGCTATGTGTTTCTGTTGCTGCTGACACAACTTGGTCTGTTTGGTATATACATAATAACGTATGTATCATATATTTGGAAACTTTGTAAGATGTTGAATGGAACATGACACTTTGAGTACGATCATCTTATCCACCATGCAAACTTGTGTATGTATTATTACACAGTATGGTTATCACATCTAAAATTTGTCAACCTCTGACTCGTCCCTACTTGTTCTTGACGGTTACAAAATTCCTTCCCTATTATTTACAATGACAGTCAGAAAGACTCTTTTCCTAATACCTACAAGATTCTCACAGAAGACTAGGTAAAGTAAGAACAAACAGGCACATGGTGTATACGATACCACATAAAAATCTAGGATACCAACTAAATTCTTAAAATGGAGAAAAAGGCATGGAGAAGAAATGAGAAATACATAAATACAAATGTTAGGAACCAAAACGATGGAAGTCTTTGAAATTCAGAGGAATTATGCAACATCAGAGTGTTTTAGTAGGAGTTACAATCAGATAATACAATGCGAGGTAGAGTTACACAGACAACAATAAAATAGCTAAATAGCTAACTTTATATGTTGTGCGAACTCCACTAACAAGCATTCAATTTCTATTTACTACTCATTTCGAAAATCCCAAAATTCTTTCTCTAGACTTGAAAGTTGGATAAAAATATATAATCATGTCATGAAAAAAATACACTTGCCAATGACTTCAGTCTTACCTTTTATGAAATAGACTTAAACCAATATACATATCACATGCATATATCAAGCAAGTATTTAGTTAGTATGTAGCCAAAGATACTACTGCTGACTGCTGTACATGTAAGTACGTTAATTTTGTATTTGTTTCTCAAGCAATGTATTCTCCACAAGGAGAACAGAGGAGCGCAAAACAGCATTTTTACAATGTAACATTGTAACTTTAATCTAGGTATGTACATGCTTTCAATGCTCTGACACCTGCCAAAAGTCAAAGTAAAATAATACTCTTTTAACCCTTTTTACTTTTCTCTAACTCCTTTATTTTCTTCCTCCGCCATTCAAACGTATATCATAATGCCGTTCACTAAATCTAATGGTAATCGTATTTGTAAGTTCGAATTTAGTTCCACTGCTCTGCTACACGATTTTTGTTATTGCTCATCCTTTCGTGACATAGCTTCTCTATCTACAATCTGCTTTTATTTTTCTCTCCCTATTGTACGACTATATGCATGTACCTACATATAATTATATGCATCAACTACATATATTCACATATGCTCTAAATGAAGGTTCCTTGAAATAATTAGATAGAACCCGTCCAGAAAAACATACAAATAAATCCGTCCACCTTTACATACATTGCTCACTCAAAGGCCTTTGAATAAGTTGAATTTACACTATCATTTTCTTTACCATTCTCATGCGAAATAAAATCAGATTCGTATCTTCAACTTTTCTCGTATTCTTTATTCCTTGAGAAACTAAAAACAAGGCTGAATATTCGTGGCACAGTCTAAAAATTCAAGATGACTGACGTGCCATAACTGTAAGTTTACTGCGAGGTACATATACACGACCACGACCATAAATATTATTATGTAACTTAGGCACTATACAATGTCTAGAAAGAAATAAAAGAAAATAATAGTAAATTTCATCTTTTATATGTGAGTAATTCATGGTGACAGCAAATCTGCGTAGATAACTTCTGATAAGCTACGAATGCGCTCCTTCCTTTGACAAAAGGCCGTGTAGGTGAAAACTTCAAAGGTTGCTTTCATTCATTTTGAATCCGTTCATAAAATCTATCTCACGGATAGTCCTCTTAGACATCCTATTTGCAATTGTATGCACATACAGATTTGAAATGAAGTGCATCCCATCTTATGTCTCAAGTTGCAACTCTACCACTACACATTATGCATGTTGTAGCTTTAAACCATTAAAGCATTCAGCTTATTACCCTCTGTTTGTAGTATAAGGTCGACCGACAACTTGAGATGATTTAGATAGGCCGGTCTAAGCAAAATTCCATGTTGGGATACCCAACAAAATAACATCATCGATTCCACGGCTTGCTTCTTCTTGTTTAATCTCTAATTTGAATAAAGTTATACAAGTACACATAAGGAAAAGTACATGTAGATAAGTGGGCAGGAAAAGCATCTAGACATCATATAAATGAATAAATAATACACTAAACATTTCAAATATACACCAAAAGATTCAGACACAATTATAAAAATAGACTAGAAAGAAGGATTATGCTTATCTCCTCAATTGTTCTGTGTTCTGTTAACATATACAAAGACTAGGAAAAGGAATACCAACACAAAATAAAACTTTACGCATGTTCCTTTATTTAACTTTCACACAACAATATAAACACTAACGTGACTATAGTTTCACAATTCGGCACCTATATATGAGCTTTGCGTTTTCAGAGTAATGAGTATAAAGCAAAGGCAGAGTAATAATATAATACAAAGATAAGTACACGGAGAAAGTCAGCAGTGCACATCAGGAGACAAGGTACTGCGTTAAGTATACTATCCCTTAAATGTGGCCATTGAAATTTTTATGCAATCAGCCTCATTACCTGGTTTTGATTTCGGTTTGGCTTCCACGTCAGTATATAAAAACCTATAATAAATCGACGTAGTCGCTAACGTCTTCACCGGCTATGTCACCGAACAAGAGTGTGATTCTAAGGATAAATACAATTTCCCACCGAAACTTTTTAAAAAAAGCTATTTTACGATGAAGCTCTAAAACTTTGTTTGCAAAAATGCAAAGTAATGTGAAATTAAATGACTAAAATTTCAAGAGGATTGATATAGTAACACCCTAATTTTTATGAAAACTATGTAAAAATTCATGTAAAAGTAAAAGACTAAATTGACGTTTCAAAGCAAATTACAACGAAAAAGTATATTATCCTGCAATTGCATATATTATGCGTATCTATGCACGAAAATACGCATGTACAATGTGCATGTGCATTATATTGTTTTTTTAAAAAAAAAAGTTAAATGTTATAAATAACACTAATCGAATCGAATCAACTGGTAACCATGATTCGGATAATTGCCTAGTGATATTTTATACTGAAAGTACAAACTTTACCAATTTAGTCTCTAATTCAAATTAATATATTTCTGCACAACAAAAAGTGGGATTAAAAACTATACAAAAATGACTATCTGCTTACGAGCCAACTTTTTCATGACACCTACACGAAGAAGCTCGAGTAAGTAAATTCAATGCTCAAAAGCCCAAACAAACATTATGATAAATTATGCAAGAGCGTAATTGTTTTGAAAAGTCATTCGTTTTTATGTGTGCATATTTACGTTACATGGACTTTTTGAAGCTCTACTGCAAGCGAAAAACAACAGACGTATAAATATGCATGTGCATACGGGCATACACATCAAATAATTAAAACTTCAGTTTATTGAACTTGAGAGAGTGAGAAAGAATGAAAAAGGAAGTCTTCATACGTGAATAATAGAATAATTGAAGGAGACAGGGCTAACCAAACATTATGCTATGCATAATACTGTTATAGTACTATACACAGGCGTATGCGCAATTATTACACTAAGTATTTATAACATTCTGGATATTAGGAATTACCTATTTCATATTTCGAGGTCAATACTTATTCTCCGTATTTAAAGTTTAAAGTTCAAGTCTCTGGCTGGTGCTTGTATCATCTTCAAAATTTCCACCACCGCTTTTAGAATATTCTCAAGTTAGATGATAAATATACAAAATTATAATGCACAAAATTTTTCCGTGCACATGATTTACATACACAATAATCTTTGATGTTTCAAGTTAATGACAAAATAGTAAAGCAAAAAGTATAATTCCTAATCGGGCCTAAAGATTGCCATAAAATGTGCATAAATAAAAGATAATGATATTAAATATGGACAAGTACTAAATGATTTGACTTTGTAGACTATGGACTAGACTTTAATGGGGAAAATATTGCTCAATTCTTATCAGCACTCAAGTCATAATCACGAAATGCATGAAAGGCGACGCACTCCTAAAATGTTTGTATTTGAATACCATAACACTTTCTTCTTTTCCTTCATAAAGCACATGTGTTTGTGTGTGTACATTTACTGCCATGTGTAAATATTATTGTGTTATCTATTAGTGAGATTATTCTGTTCATCAGTTCAGTTTGTTCATCAGTCTGTGTCTTTAAAATTAAGTCAATCTGCTTGAAGTCCCTGATTAATTTGTAATTGTTCTGTATTGGTTCGGAATCCGATGTACATGAAACGACACACGAATGTTGTACAGACTTGCAAGTGCATTATACAGAGACAGAGCTTTCAGACAAGTCAGAATATCGTAAATTCACAATGGTTGTTGCAATAATCAAGATATAAAATACCGATTTGTACTACCCTAAAAGTCTTTACCGTGGGCGGAATTTTACTGCTGCTGTCTATAGTCCATCAATTCCACTTACACGTTTGCCCCCTTCTTCATCTTTTTGATAAAGTGATAAATAAAATTATATTATCATGTTTTCATTTTTCATACATCATAAGAAAATCATACTTCTTCATGTTGAGATTTGTGGTATGTGGCAGACACATAATATATTATACACACTGTATTCGCATGTATAAAAAGACAGTAGACATGAATTCAACATATTATGCATTATAACTTAGCGTGTAATCTCCAACAAAAAATTGAGAGTTCCTTGTGCATGTCTCTGTGTTTCCCTTATCTTTTATATTTTTTCTCGTTGCAAGTCAACGTAAACATCAGAGACCATCTGCATAAAAATTGTTCACCACCAAATTCTACTCCGTCTGACATTATTTCTACATGGATATCGTATTATATAATTCAATACAAATACAGCAACCCTGCATGATGAAAACAATGCAGGTATTTCCATAAAATTCATCATATATTATTATGTTGTGCTATCATCATTAATGATGATAGCTATACAATATACTATTATGGGACACATAATACAATCTAGTAACGCTCACGTGAGTATGAGATATGAGGCATGAGACAGATGCAAACAAAGAAAAATGATGCCCGTCTACCTGTGAAAATTAGCTGACGAATAAACAAACTATCTGGGCACTACTTAAATTCTACAAATAGTACCAAACATCATAATCACAATATGGAATGTAACGCAATTGAAAAAATTGAGTACATACTTATCAAGTTTAAGGAAGATAATTTTTGAAATTGACATATGACATGGCAATGACAGACAGGCCATAAGGCGAGTGATTTACTGATTTATTTTGCGAGCTGCTTTTGTACGACTAAACTAGATGGTTTTTAACGAACTTATATATTTATATATATATACAAAGATAATGTGACCGGGGAGAAAGACAGATATATTGCTACAAAATATCGCCCCTACACTACACATATCCATAATTCACTAATTGAACACATTAAATACCTACGCAGGCTACAGGCTCTGATGAATTTAGTCGAAGGCGAAAAAATGATCATAGTTCTTCTTTAAATTTTCCTTTATTTCCTTTTGTACTCTTGGTTTGACTAATTCTATGTGATGAAACGTGTTCAAGGGATAACAGGAATAAATAGAAGAAGGATAGAGGATTAACAATTGTAAATGAAATAGAAGAGAGCGTGTGTGTATTTTTCTTTTGGTATTTGACTGCTACTTCTGCTTAGGTTGTGGCTACTTAGTATCTACTAGAGTCATTCATCACCTTTCTCTCTTTCGTTCCTTTTCTCTCTATGACTTCTACACAATGAGCATTTGCATTTACTTCATGCAGGGAGTTGGAACGTTTAGCATCTATATACACACACCCTTTTGTCAAGCACATCTCATTTTGACACATTACCTTTATACATAACATATCGTAGCTAGTAGCTACTGACTAGCTCCATACGCCAGTCTTCATACACCATACAGCCTTGTAGAATCTCCTCTCTTTTGATCTTTAATGAAAAAAGTCATTTAATGTCTAATAATATGTACATCCAGGTAAGGCAAGAATGAAACTATACCAATACGGTAATAGCATTACAGAATGAAGCTAATACCATGCCGAATTATTTTCTGATTCAAATACTTACATATGTACACACATGTCTTAATTATAATATATACTTGTATGCATGCAGGGCAAAAATCTCCCCATTTAAAAATCAACAGTAGAGAAGGCTAAAATTATACTTTTGAGAAATTCAGTTGTTTTGAAGATATAATTTGAGCGTCAATTATTTACATTTGGATGTATGTATACATCCAGCGAAGCCATCTATTGCACTGACTTACACTCTTTATATATTTTTTGCCTCTCGCTTACATCATTATTATAAAGGGATATGATTATTTTGGATTTTACTATCGTTTCTTGGCTAGTTCGCGGTGGACAGATTTTGGTAATAACCTACCAGTTCAATCCAATCCTTAACCCAGCATCATCATAATATATAACATATCGAATACATACTATGATATGGTAGAACATATATATAAAGTATTATATTACGCGTAATGTGTACAAAACAGCAAATAGTATAACATGAGAAAGTGCGTCAGGAAGTCCTTAAAAATGTTTTATCCATTAATTTCTTCCCGATCTTTGGCGTAATTACGACTGACATAAAAATTACACAAAAATCATCATAATGAAAAGTGTTTTATAAATTTGCATGTATGTTAAATCTCGTGCACAAACAGATTTTTTCAGTAAACAGTAAAAAAAACCTTACTATGTAACTGACGGCCAAGTCGAAAACAACACCAAATGCGATACACATATCAAGTCAAGATGCTCGGATAATGTATAATATGTAGTTTGTTCGGAGAAAAATGGTAAATGTTTTTTATACGGCT
>JAQIVE010003047.1:0-17969 GCA_034698285.1 Sminthurinus bimaculatus | reverse complement strand
TACTCTACGATCGCGTCCTAGAGTAGCGTACGGAGTACGAAAAGCAAAATATTATGGGAATCGGAAAGTCCCTAATATATGCAATAGTACTACATACTACATACAAGACTGTATGTATTATGTATTTAGCTCTATTCTTTGATAAATACTACTAAAAGACACCCGATTATCAACTATCGACTTGTGTGCACATAGTTGTTGCTTATAACCTGTCGTCCAAGTATACATAATATAGACCACATTATTACGAGGATGAGACACGGTAAAGTTTATTATTGAAATGAAAACATGTCATCATTATTAACTTGACATTTTCGTTTCTCTACGTACTTATCAATTATTACGAACCATTACTACTATACCCCTACACATTGCAACTGCAGTGTGTGTGGATCATCTATATGTACGTATTACGTATATAGTAGTACATCCTATGGATTATGGATCTATAATATTTAAAATTAACACTTTTATGCAGCAAAATTTATGAATGAGACTAAAGAAATCTTAAAAACTAATTTTCAAATATTATATAGCATAGGGTAGATACTTTTAGTTATCATTATTGTTTATTGAATAACGAAACGATTCCTTCTTATGGCATGATTAATTTGTCTGTTTACATTTACAATGCGTACAATACATATTTAGTATACATATATATTATATGTTCCTTTACTTATATTATATAAGGTAGAACGAACCTGCAATCAATATTTTATTATTATTAGTAGTAAGTA
The DNA here is from genome assembly GCA_034698285.1 of Sminthurinus bimaculatus. NCBI lineage: Eukaryota > Metazoa > Arthropoda > Collembola > Symphypleona > Katiannidae > Sminthurinus > Sminthurinus bimaculatus. Next base: position 17,229 of record JAQIVE010003047.1, on the reverse strand, counting down.
TGTAAATAATAGTTACATCACTCAAGTACATTTATACAAAGGACATTAGTTTTCGGTTTGTTTTGCGTATTGGTTTGTAGTGTGTTTATATGTGGCTATAATATTTTATTATACTATATCGTATCGTAAAATTTTCTGGAGATCGCTCACAAGGTTTTTGTGTGACAGACATTTACAATTATGGTAATAAAAAATTATCATTATTATAAAGGTGTCATATAAAGTATAAAGGTAGGTATACACATAATACATAATTATATAACACGGTATTCTTAATTTTCTTATGTGTATTAACAGTGAGAAGAGTAGTACAAAAGTTTTAGAAATTATTATTACATATCACTGCTTTTCTTTCAAGTGTGTTAAAAATCACTACATAATGACATTTTATAATACATAGTTCATGACTGAAACATAACTTTTACATGTTCTCATACGAACATTTTACTCATTGTATCATGTTATACTTTGTTATAATACGCCGACTATATTTAAACTATGGATATTCGTAATAATAATGGTATCATAATCAAATACTGAATCCTGTGATGGTACATCCCAAGATTATATAATTTTATTGTTATTACGGTTAGTAGTTAGTAACTTCTATTTTTAACTATAATGAAATAACAACTCCGTCCAAGTATCGTAATATGTATACATTGTCTTCTTTTTGTATAATATATAATTGTAACAATTGTAATTGTCTAATATTATAAAAGCCCCTTTCTATTCATTTTAAACAGTATAGTTCATTAATAATTATTAACTTGTGCTTATGTGCTCACTATGCGTATCACTGATGAAATTGGTAAAACATTACATAATACAGTAATCATCAAATTTTGAAAATGTTCGAATTAGAACAATAGAAAAAGCAATGACAAATTTCATGTTAATTTTATCGAATATTGTACAATTTATAATGAAACAAAAACACGGTACATAAAACAAAATTTGGTTTAGAGTACTTTACCACAAAACAGGATATTTATGTACACGTGTACTACTTACAGTGAGGATTGAAGTTGTTACAACTTATTAACAATAGACACTCATTAGATAACAACTAGCAAATTACCATCTTGTATCGCAGGAGAATTCGAAATATTATTTGATATTATTGTTATTGCTTTGAAGTTACCCGACTAAACAAAATGAAAATCTAGTCAGAAAAACGCATTTTTTCTGCAGATTACCACTGGTGGTTTCTTGTATACATGGACTTAGAAATAACCAAGATTAAAAATCGTAAAATCACTAAAAGGTACACGTACATATTGGTTATTCACTGATAATTATGTGTACATAAAAATGTAGACTAATCATTATAATTAATTGCATTACAATCATATTATTATTATTTGTAAGTTTAACACACGGTTATTCCTCTTTTAGTATACATTCAACATTATACTTTTGCATTTGATTCATGTACTATGTACAAGCGGGTTTCTTCTACGTAATTACATTATAATTTATATTATTTATAAAAGTTACAGTATTGCATTGTAACATTTTGTTATTGTTATTGTCTTGTCAAATTTTTCTCGTACTTAAACAATATTATATTATATATATATATAAAAATTACAAAACAATTTAGTAAACGTTAATATACGATTATTTAATTACAAAATAAAAGTAGAAATATTGACATTAAAATAAAAACAGACAAGTATTTTTTAGCACTCACAAACAGAACATAATCACGATTATATCATATCAACATGTATGTATTATGATGGGCTGTTACCCCTAATACACATCATGATATGGCATTCTATATTACTATTACTTATGTAAAAACTTTTGGTGATGTTTTTTTTGTTGTCATTATTGTTATTAGATACGTTTTTTAAATTCGCTGTTGTATTTGATACTCTTCCTGCTCATCTTTACTCTCTTTTTAATTTTAAATAATGAAAAAAGTGAAAAGTTATTATAATATAGTATGCATACATTTAATTTTCGGTTGTTCGCTTTTTTTGTACTTCAAAGTTGTAACACTGGTTAAGTAAAGTCAGTGGAGGAGGTTGACTGGTCATCAGAACTTATTCTCATAGGACGAATGAATGATTTGGAACTCATTTGTGCTTGTAATAAGGAAATGTGTCCCGGTTTGCAATTCTCAATCTCATCAGTGCCTATCAATAATAGAATCGTATAGTAAACTTAGGACATAGAAGAATAGAACATTAGTTGTTGTTTTTTGCTTTGAAATGAAGTATGCAAAATGCAAATGTATTAGTAGTATTTATAAAAAATATGTATGAGTTCAAAGGGAACAGTTTTCAACATATTATAAATATAAATAATTGATCGAAAAGAGCTAAAATAATGTAATTTTCTCTTTCATTTACCTAAGTGTGCAGTGTGAATGAAATTCGTTGGATGTCCTATCATAGAACGATCAATCTTCCTTCTCTATATGTATTGTAAAAGTACAAAAAGAATTTGCAATTAGAAATTAGGACAGGCATCATAAATTCATAGTTTAAATACATTTTCGATCGATTCAAAAATGTAAATAAATAATTTGGTAAAACAAAAGTATAGGGTCTTGATGACCTCTTTACTAAATGTTTCATATACTTATGTAAGAACATATATTTTTCTTAATTACACAAATATGAATGAATGAATGAGTCATTAAATTAAGCACATATCATGCCTATTTATGATGCATTCAACTAGTTAGCTAGTACACATTCTTATCAGTTTATATTTCACATAGAACATGATGTGTAATGTAAGTAAAAAGTAAAATAGCGATTAACTAATATTAATTGTGTAGAATAATGGCTAATGGTTCAAAACTTACAGTTTGAGTTGGTTGAGCTGGTACACAACAAACAAACCAATGTAGAAAGTCTGAATTCATAGTATTCGGTGACATTTTTTATATTTTGTGTTAATACTGGATGATGGATGACGGATGACACAAATGTGTTGCCTTTTTATGATTCCTTTTTGGGAATCAGGATATTTTCTTTAATGATTTTTGTAGATTCGTAATAAATATACAGAGAAAATAAAAAAAAGTTGCAATGGCAAATACTTCAGTCTAGTAATTAGCAGTGGAAGTAGTAGCAAGACTTGCTAAAACGAACAACAATAAAGAATATAGTATAACATTACTTAAATGGTTAATTTAAAATGTATTTCTTCCGTCCATGCATACTCTCTTTTTTTAATAATTTAAAAAAAGAGGATGCAAAATCCAAAAAGGTTCCAACCAATATCCGTGAAATGAAAATGGGACAGCTGAGATGATCTTTAAGACACTTTAACAAGAACTACTACTAAACGTATAATATATACCTCCTGCAATTTGCGAGAAAAAGAGTATCAATATATACTTAAATATCAGTAAAGATAATGATAATAAAATATTTGAAAGAGAACGAGTTGAACTTGTCTACTGACTGATACTACACTGCTGATTACATGCGAAACTTAACATTTGATAGTGGAAAAAGAAAATACATTTATATGTAATAATGACAATCCTCGAATACATATCCCGATGACATATATAACATATACTGTATTTGCTAACTTTGAAGCTCACCATTTATAGAATGTATGTATGTTAAGTAACAGCGACGAGAGAATAGTGGGCCAGAAGCCTACACTATTCTCAATTCTCAGTCAATTTTTCACTATAAAAAAGTAAAACTCTTGACGTCGTACTTTAGTGAATACGGTATAGATTTAGGCTGGCATCTATACGCAATGAAAGCTACTTCTCACATTAAATTTGACAGACGCATAATATACTTTGAAGTTTCAAATAATATGCATAATATTTAAAGCATCAAAGTAACTATTTAAGTATAACATTGTAAAGTTTCAGCCTCATGTATTGTTGAATATTGCAGGTCTATGCAGCTATGTACCAAATTGCTTCTCTTGTTTGAATCAAATGATTGAGACTTGAGTTGAGACTGGGATGCACAATAAACTTACTCTCGGTGTACTTAATTGAAATCTATGTATTTATTATTTACTACTTTGTACTTGGATCTCAAGTATTGAGCTAAAATCGATAATGTCATTTTTTGGCGAATTACATAAAAAATGTGGCGGTACAAGAGTATTTGTGTGTTTAATTCATAGTCTATTGAATACAGTATTCAATATTCAATAGACTGTGGTTTAAATCAAAAACATAGATGTATAAAATACATAGAAATTAGAAATATTAAGAGCCCTCCACAACTTCGTCAAAGATCATATAATTTGTGAGCTTGTTGAGTGTTTATTTATAGAACCATTTTTCAGAAAATATAGATAGAGAACAAGTAGAAAACATAAGAAAATCAGTTTGCGGTTTGCCCTGCAACTGCCCTGTTTGCAGCTTCTGCTACGGTCTGCAATTATAAAGCCCTTTTCACCTTAAAAGTAAAAATCCATCTGGTCAAGTCCAACCTGGATTCGTTCTCTATAACTCGGCTTCAATACGTACACACCAATCAGCCCAATTCAACCGGCCGAAAAAAAAATCGCCTTTATAGTTTCAAAACGAGCTTGAAGCTTACACACAAAAGTTACGAGCGGTCTTGACAAAATGGACGGTTGAAATTGTGTATCACAATTTTTATAGTATCATAATAATTATACATAGGTGGGGAAACCCTACAATATTTACAACTTTTGTTTTAGTTGTGTATCTTTACATTTTCGAATTTCAGAAATTAGTGCAGGATATTTGGAGATGTATACATGTAAACCAGGAGTGAAAATATACTTTGAAAAATTGAATTTTATGCGATGTACATAGGAATTCATTCATTAAAATATATTAAGTATGTATACCGTTTTGCTGCAAGTAGCAACTATAATAATTAACAATAATATATTATTCTATTAACTATAAAATATACGAACTATGTGGTCCATATTTGAAGGAATAGACGTTATTGGACACTTTTTATAATTTCTGATATATTTTACTATGCAACTATAACAGAACGAAATTCCCGAGGTTGACAATGCCGCTGGGTTTTTTCTCTTTTCATTACAGAGAGGACATTTAAATTTGTCTAAATTTAACGTGTTCTGAAATATAAAACCATATAAATAGGGATAGCATTAGTCCAAAAATGTTCAAAACTTCAATGCGTTGCACAATTTCAATCTCATATTATATCGTATTACAATCGCAGACGCATAGTTAGGGAATCGAATTATGTATTATGTAATAAAAGTAGCAAAAGGAGGTTGGAGAAAGTCGAACTTTCTCCTGTGGCTTCAATTCATGAAGTACTGAATTCAAATTTCATAAATATGCATCTCCGAAATAGTAAAGAGTGATAGATTTTGTGTCATTGTCTAAGTACCTGATAGAAATCGGGCGTTGGAAGAGATGATGCAATTGAGCCTCGTTTATTTGTATACGTATCTAAAAATTGTACGAAGAATGATCCAATCTCAATTATCCACAAGACAGACTCTCCAAACGTGATGAGAAATCTTTTCAACGGTTTCATAGGTCTATTTAAAAACAGATTTTTAAAAAAAAATTAATTATAGGTCACAATTCACAATTCACAATGGTTTTTATAGTGTTGGTATACAATTTTAGAAAGTTTTGTAAAACCAAAGATCAAAGTGCGGTATTACGGCAAGAAAGGGCAAAAAAAACAAATGATTCATTTTTCATAAATTATTTATTACATACATATTCATTGTTATATAGAAGATGTAATGTTTATGTTTACTTACTTAGCTGGATTTAATTGATTGGGCGATGCATATCCAAGTTGCAATCCAAGTAGTTGCAAAATATAATCATGACTTGTAGAATATCCCAAACTGTATCTAATATACTTGTACAACTTCAGGGCCCCAATTACAGCCAATATACTTGGATATATTTTGACAAACAGCTTCTTCCATTGCTATTAAAACAATGTATATTATAAGAAGTATTTTCGTGTTACATCGTGTTACATCATAATCACGTTTGTTTATAATTCATTTGATATATGAATTGTATACAAACTAGAATAGAGCTAAAAATATAAAAAAGGAGGATATATAATGCATAAAAAATGGCAAATTACCTTCTCATCTGTAGAATTATCTTCTCTCACTTCAGCATATAACTTTTTAGCCTTACATCTCGTGTACGGAATTAAAACTGATGTTAATAGAGAGGGCAAAATATTTATTCGCTCTCCATTGACACTCCTGTTAATGTTTAGTCTTTCGAGTCCATAAAAGGCTTCGCTTAAAGTTCCTTTTCTTGTCTTTAGATATTGTAATTGTAGGACGGCGTCCAAAATCAAAAAAAGTTCATCAAAATTTCTATGCAATGGACCAAAGACCTCAGGTTTTTGGGACGCAAAAAATTTGACTGTGTGTTCAAACGCTGATCGCAAAGCTGACGAAAAATTTTCCACGGACAGCAACTCAAATAAGGAAGGAGATTGTTGTAGAGTCCCTGTTAAATGAGCCGCTTCTCCAGCTGCAGCCATAGTAGTTAGTGACAACTTTAGGTGGAAGACTTATAGTTGTGTGACTTATGACTTATGTCACAGACCACAAATTAACAGACAAAACTCCAACCCAGGTATGTACTCCAGGACTCCAACGTTCTGCAACTACAAATAATATTCATATTTATAGTTACAGCCTTTACGCCTTTGAAATTCTGCATTCTGCATTGTGTAGTTGAATGAATGAGCAATAATAATCAACCCACTACAATATTATGACTATAACTTCTAACACTAGAATACTAATACCTATTAGTATTCTAGTATTAGTATTCTAGTCTTCTAACGCTATGTGTTAATTCGATAGTAAATATTTGTAGTTCTTAAAAAGTAAAGTTACCTTCATATTTCTGGACCCTGGACTTTGCCTTTGCTTCACTCGCTGTGCAAAATTGCGGCCGTGATCTTTGAATTGTATCATAGAAATTGAAGTGTAGCAAAGCTCAAAAGTGAAAAAAATTCCACTCCTGCTGCCCTATTCTGTAGTGCTTTCACGTGAAGAAAGTTGCCGAATACTTGGTCATTCCATAATTCTTGATTCATTATTTATTACGTTATAAGTAGGTTTTTAGTGTATTGTGTATTGGTATTAATTCTTTGAAGATTCTTCAAGTCTACAGCATCACAATGGCCAAAGCCCCAACAACATCATACTACGAACGACCTGTAAGTTTTAGTTAAACATACTTAAATGTGCGAAAGAAAACCTGACTTGTGAATTTTGTCTGATGTCTGATGATCCTTATTGTCTTCAATTTACATTCATTAAGCATTTTCTGGCAATTACTGGATATGTATCACAAAAAAGGCTTCCTTCTCGCTAAATTCGTAGCTCGATATGTTGTATAAAACTTGTAACGGTGTTTATATAATACCTGCTCACTTGCTGTAGAGTACTCTAAAATGTGATGCAATACTCTGTATTCATATCATTACTGTATTAATTTTTGCTGTTATCAATGTTAATAATTAATAATGTTTCCTATTTTTACAGTCGCAAGAAGATTTGAGTTTTATGACACAAAAGGAAGAGAGCAAACTCTTAACAAAAGCCAAAAGCAATCCATTTTATCCTATTGGTATTGTGCAATATATTGAAACTATAATATTTTTATATGTTGTATTTTTTAGTATTTCTAAAAAAATATTATGTCTATATGCTAAAAATTAAAACTTTTGAATGGCGTACTTACGATTGACATAATTCACGTAGACTTATTTAAACTGCTTAGGTATCACTGGAGGATTATGTGGGCTTGGATATATGATTTACAAATTTAAGAATCGAGGAGATTTAAAATTATCGCTGTATTTAATCCATACACGTATGCTCGTCCAGGGTAAGTATTGTTGTGAATCAGAGTGAACAGGTTTACATATAATACTATACTAAATTATGGTAATGTACCTATTATTTATGTACTTACCATAATATATAGCAGCTAAAGCACATCCTATGAATGGCCAATCTGTTTTTATTTATTATAGGTACCGTTGTTGGAATCATTACTTTAGGTAAGAAGGTTTTTATTCACAACGCGTATATTTAACTTCTTTTCCATGTACACAAATTACGAGAAAATGTATAATATCGTCTGGAAACACAAAAGTCTCAAAGTCCATATTAACTTGGTTATATTATATGTATGTGTATTTATGAAATTTTAGGTGTAGGGTACACGATGTTCAACGAGCACGTCCTGAAGAAAAAAACCTAAATAATTGTAGCTTATTTAAAATTTAATATATTATTATATTACTATTAGCTGTGAGAAACAGATTAGTTGGTCGATGATTAATTTATTAACGCGATGCATAATGTATTTTAGAAATATAATATTAAAAAGAAAGTAAATACAGTATATATTATAGTACGATATTATGCTATCATAAATATATATTGTAACTTTCTCCTTGCGTGATTACGATTGCAACGTAGAGAAAACGGTTATTGATTAACAGTTTTAGAATGTACATTAAAGTGTATTACAAATAAGTTCTTGTTAACTGTTAATCAGTATAAACAAAACATTATGCATAGTGGTGAATTTATTGTTTGCTATTATTATACTATATATATACTATATATTATATATTATATATACAAGGTGGAATCTGTACATTTGAAAGGCGATAGATCTATTATTATCTATTCATGTTACAAGTGATTTACTTTGAATGTATCTACATAAAATGTTTACTTGTATGTTTTATGCTGATAAGTTTCATTTGGTTGGGATTTCTTTCTACGTTAAATATGTTGAGCGTGTCTCAATTTAAAATTACAATAATAATAATTATAATAAAGCCAATGAAAAAGCTGAAATACAATAATACTACATCAAGTTACTACTTAATTTATAAAAGTAAACTTATTTTTCATAGCTATTCCATATAAGGGTGAACTGCAACTGTAATAGTATAGAGCTTTTGGAGCATTCCAGCTTAGTTAGTTATATAATGACCAGTCGCTACAGTTTACTGAGTAAACCGTTTACTTTGACAAGGACTTAATTGTCACTTGTCAACGACGCCTTTACTTTTATTATTTAGGTTTCTACACATTTTGAAACAGCTCATGATGAAATGGGTATTCCAATACAATGCCTTTATCTAAAACTCGATGCATAAAATAATATTATTTCAAAATTAAACACGATTTGTTACACTGAACATCATAATTAAATATCATTTTTTGTTGAGCTTGCACCAGGAAAACTATAAACACCATAAACGGTATTTTTCATTTCACAACCAAGGGTGAGTCAAGGGTGGACAGGAAATTTGAAAGTCTTCTGACTTGGCACTCAATCATTCAATCAATCATCCACTCCACAATCTGAAGTTCAGATTCTGAACTTTGTTTATCCGTCATTCAACATTCAACTTTCCATTTTCGGTATTCGGTTTTATCCACATTAATTGGAGGACTTGGACGGGAACTTTCACTTTTTTAGAAAATCTTCCTAATACTGGGAATTTTTAGTAGTTTGATAAACTTGTGATAATTTTTAATTGGATCATCTGTACATGTCGATCTATAGTCTACAGTCTACTACGCTTATTCAACATTTACTCTGTCAAAATGACATCAATTCATAATCCTTCACTTGCCTTAGAGGAGCTTGAAAAAGATGGTAAGGGAGTCTATTTACGCATAAAAATTTGATACTTTTATGAACACATTGTGATTAAAAATCTAAAAATGTTTGGTCTTTCATGTTTTTCCTTAAATATGTGTATAGAGTTCTTTCAACAAATACAATCTCCGTCGTTTTCCATTCAGAACCATGTCACTTCCCTCTTGACTTCATCCTCCGTAAATCTATCGGCGCAGATTCAAAACCTGACTCAGTCCCTATCAAAACTTGATCAGGCAATTCATGCTCAAGTATCAAATCATCACGGGGATTTGCTAGCTCAAACATCAAATGTGGAAGTTATGGACTCTGTCGTCTTGTCGTGCAGCATGAGAGCCAAGCAGTGTTTAGATACGGTTGATAAGCTTAAACTCAAGTAATGAAAAAGCGTCATTCTTATCGTATTTAAGTTACCTATACACATGGTTTTTTAACAAATACATAAGTGAAATAAGTAAGATCTGAATGAATTATGTACAACAATATGTATGTACAGCTTGCCACTGCTCGCATTTGAAGTTACAATTATAACACTATTTTTTTTTCTCTTTTTTAAGAATGAGTACGTATGAAACGCAGCTGGCCGACGAAATTTCCTCATTAGAACAGTTATTGAAACTACGTTCACTTTTACGTCGATCAAGGCGAATCATGGATTTGGAAAAGATTCCAAATTTGTCAGCTGCAAAACAGGCTCGAATCGTTTCTGAAATTGGTACGCCAGAAGTTTTAAATTTTACACACAAATAACCCTTTTTCTTGTAAAACAATTCGCAAGTATAATGAATAATGACGATGACGATTTATAATAATGTTTTTTATTTATTTACAAACTATTTTAGAATACCTTTGTACGGGTGCTGGCTCGGACCCAATTATGAAAAGTCATTTGGACAAAGCAAATGGATTACGTCGTAATATTAAGAAGCAAACAGAAAATATGTTGAATCAAGGCCTATCAGCTAAATCTTCTGCCCAAGTGAGTTGAATATTGCTATAATATTATAAAAACTTGAATCTTATTTGAAATTTCGATTTTGAATGACTTTGTAAGGATCAATAATACATAATAGTTATTATTGTTATTGTGTTTAGATTTCCAGCTCCTTACAAATCTTTATCAACTTAAATTCATTAGATGATATAATTGCAAAGACGTTTGGTGATATTGAAAAGTCTGTAACTAGAGATTTAAATGTGGCCTTTAACTTGAAACTACAATCAACTTCAATTGTAACGAAAGGTCCCCCAGGTAGGGCAGCCTCTCTCATTTCATCAGATCAAGGTAGCCAAATATGGCCCAACTTGGAAGTACTAAACAATAAAGTTCTTAATAGCTGTTCAAAGGTAATCTTTTAGTCATATTTTTCGTTTTTATGCCATAGTGGTTTTTATAATATCAATTGTCCACCTCCATGTTCAAATCTTGTTATTTTTTCAAGTACAGTATGTTTTCGTATGGATTTTTAACATGGCGAACATTGTTACTTTTCTCTTCATTATTATAGATTAAACTTTTATGGCTCGTTCTCCAGACTTACCGGGATTGTGATTCCAATATGATTTATGCCAAATTTTTAAACGAAGGAAACAATTACTTTACCAACTTTTGGTCAAAATTTGTATCAAACTTTGAAAAGGACTTTGGTTCCACTTCAGAAGTCATTCAGTCCGCATTTGAGTCGTCATACCCAAAACTATTAACTTTTGTGAATAATTTGAGCGATTCGATTGAAGAAAAAAATCAGCCAACAGCAATTACACCCGAGCTAACTCAAATAGGGTAAGTGACGTACCGTGTAATTTCAAGTATTAACTTTTGTGCTACTTTTATTGACAATCTTGTTGTTTTTTAGTACTGCCTTGCCAATGTTAATTAATAATAGTAATATGTTAATGACAACATGTCTAATTAATTACAAAACTCTTATTATAACAATTGACGGGTTTGGTTTTTGCAGGTTAGGACAATCTTTTAGGAATGCAATTGCTGGATATGAGAAAGCATACTTGTCGAAAAGCTTGAGCAAGTTATTTGATCATGTTAATCATGTCTTCGTATCCGCATTTCCCACTGATGGAGATGTAGATGAGTTGATTTCCCTATTCAGGAACTCTTTAGATGTTACCACGGACGAGCACTTGAAGAAGCAACTCTGTCGCAATGTTTCCAAAACTATCCATTTGTTCAACGTTCGGTGTGAGAATTTGATTATAAATGATGGAGGAGCAACTCAAGTCATAGGTAAAACAATAAGACATGAGACACAGAAGACACTGCCAATGAGCTAATTTTCATCGAGACAACGTTGGGTTTTATAGAAATGATCAATAATAATGATTAGTACTTATTCCTTTTGGCTTTAAATAGGTCCACCGACTGCGTCCCAACAAACAAATGCAAAAATTGTAAATGTTTTGGAGTATTTTAAAATCAAGCTAAAAGAATTGACTCCAATACTGCCAGCAGAAGATTTAGAATCGATTTCAACATTACAAAAGAACATTATTTGGAGTTTAGTCAATGGAATTGCAGACGCTATCGAGGCAATCATATTAACCATTCACCAAGAACAATGGTCCAGGTATTTTCAAAATTGGTTAATGTTTTGCTTTCCTGATGTATTTAATATTGTATCATTTATGTTCTGACTGTGTTGATGTTAATATTTTTCGTATTTTATTAGGACCAATCGAACGACGGAATATTCTTTGTACATTGGTGAACTTCAAGCATTTATTGCAAGAGCAGCAAAGGATTATTTAAATTTACACTCGACGGAATTGATACAAAAATGGTATGTGAAAAATTCCATCAACAATATTACTTTCATTTTGCAGCTTGATTTGAGTTTTTTTTTTGAAGTAACAAAGTCATAAAAATACATTTTGAAATTGACTGAAAATGATTCATTTTATTTGCAGTGCTGCTCATTTGTCAAGTAGGACAATTGACCTTATAACTCGTCACGCATCTATACTTCCTCAGCTAAATTCAATTAAACCCCAGATTAGCAAGGACTTGGTTCAAATGGAAATTGTACTGAGCTCATTCACACCTGTCCTGTCGGAGCTCGGAAAACCTTATAAACTCCTCAAAGGGTTCAAAACTTTGCTGAACATTGACTATAAAGAAATCGAAGAGTCAACCCTCGTCCCACATGTTGTTCCAGCCTCTTTAGCTTTAAATTATTTATTCACTATTTCCGATGATGAATTACTGGTAACTCCACAGGCCAGTCGCGGTTGGTCGGTAAGTATAAAAATCATAGTAAAAAGTAAAAAATAACAAATACAATGCAGATACAAGATTTTGTAAAATATTTGCAATTTTACAATTATTATTAACCAATTTATCTAGTTATCAAAACATACACATACACTGGATGATAATGAATAATAAACATGATCTATGTAATGCATTTTATTTATAGGCTGTTCGCTATTCCCGTTGGTTAGATGAAAAGAGTGAAGCTGAAAAGGTTAATTTTATCAAGTCTGCTTTAAACGATTACGTGAAAAACGTCAGCGCGACTGGTCGGCAAGAATTCCATGGGGTTTATCCAATAATGTTAAACATTGTTAAACGAGTGACATGAGTTTCGAATTTTATAAAATACATGTGTAAAAAAGTTATATCACGTACCAATTTAAAAATTATTATTGTTGTATTTTAATTGCTATTTTAATAGATGTACAAAACTACAAAACACGATAAATAAATACGAAAACATGGCCATGCCATCATGAATGAATGAGTAAACTTGATTAATTTCCATCATTAAACATAAGAATTTCCAGGATTTTTCAATTTAAAGGGACAAGTATCTTCTGAGAATAAGTAACGAGCGAGTCAATAATTATTATTATATAGGACAGTAAATTAAATATTTTTCAGTTAACATTGTTGGAGCTTACGGCCCATGAAACTGCTTTCACAATTACCTATCTAGATATATCCTTGAAAGTTTCAATTTGGTGAAATTTGGTGGTGAAATTAGAGTTCTAAAAAAAATGTGTGGAAACAAAAAATAAAACTAGCCGAAATTGATTTAACCTGAAGTTCAATTAAAGTGTTTAATTATTATTTTCATAATGTTAAGGCTAACTAATTTCTTGCTATTAAACACGATACCGCAATCGCGAATTGTTGTACCATGTGCAGGCATGGGAAGTAAGCATTGGAAGCCCGAATTCAAAAGACTACGTACGGCGAAAGTAAGTTATTGTTGTCGATTCCATAAATTGTGAAAATGAAAACTTTGATAATCATTTTTTGTTGTAAGTAATGCGATTTAATGTGAGTACGTCGTTATATTATTATGTGCTTTATTGTTGTAAACAGGTCATAAAAGTAAACCTTCCTGACTTTTATAAAGAAGAAAAAGACCTAACAGAACTTACTCCCGATGAAATCCGATCAAAAATGAAGGAGAGAGGGATTCAACCAAAGCCTCAGTGGCAAGAAAGATCATTTACTATAGCCTGTACTACGGATGTTTTTGAACCTTACATACCACCGGAGGGGGATGGAAAAATGAGCATTCTTTCTATTGGTGTAAGTTATGTCTGTTGTTTACTATTAGACATAATGCCTGACTTATAACACTGTAATTGAAAACTCTTTAAATATCGTTTTTTATAGGGTGCTAAACAAGTAGCTGAAAAATTTATCACAAAGAAATCAAAATCTTATATGACAGTTCGTAAAATTAGAAGTTATGACGAAGATTTTGAACCTCCAATATTTGTTCAACAAGCAGAGCAGATTTATAAAGACCTACACATTGCAATGTCTCAGTAAGTTATATTTTAATATGCTATAGACATTATCCCCCTTCACTAAACGTTTTCTGATTCTTCTGCCAGTTTATTCATATATATATGTATTTAAGTTCCTTGGAGTAAAAATTCTATAGTTAACTAACTAAACTATGGATCAAACTTGGTGTAATTGTTGATATCCACAGATGTTTACTTTCGTTTAAAAAGAAAACAGAATATACAACATTTTCATGTGACATTCAGTTGATCACCCCATTTCATTAGTTTAGTTTGACATTTTTATAGCAATGAATTATGAGTTATGAACTATGAGTTAAAATACCGATATTACGTTATTTTGTAAAATACTTTTAAAGGATCCCAGCCGATCGTCATCATATTCGCACATTAGTCACAGAGCGTGCGTATCCAGAAGTCATGGGAAACTTACGACAGAAAGTTATAAAGTGGCAGTTCCTGGAATCAATTGAACCTCCGAGAATGGTTCATGGCAGACAGACTTATTTAGTCAATAAAGATAATGTGTTCGCTCAACTAACTGTCCGGTTCCATACAAAGCAGGTAGGTTTAACCACAATAACAAACATTCGAATAAATTTTCCTTTCACTGCATTTGTATATGTATACATACGTATGTAGCATAAATCATAAATTGTACGTCCTGATTTTTTGTATTTCTTTTACTTAAAAGTAAAGGTTAAGTAAGCAAAATGAAAAATTGCATGTCAATTTTGCTAATACTGCATATTAATGTACGTGCTTGGTTGAATTATTGCGCATTGTATTATTGTATTCAATGTTTTAGCTTTTTATTTGTTACACTAGTTGTTACACTAATAAATAATGATGATGATTGTTCCCTTGTTTATAGGTTTTAGTAGTCTATGATCGTTTTGGAAGAATCTGTCATGGAAATCCAGTCACAGCTAAAGACGTGCTTGAATATGTAGTGTTTGAAAAGCACTTGGCTGACGAGTACGGAATATGGAGAATTCATGCCAAAATTATACCAGAGTGGTTAAAGATCCCACCCCAGGAAACTCGAACCATAAGATTACTTGATGAACAAGAACCGCCACCACCGCCACCAAGTAAGAAAATTGAACCTCCTACAGAGAGTCAAGTTACTACAGCTATAGATTCTACCTCTAAGAGTTCTCAATCAACTCCACAAATAGCGACAGCATAATATGCATTTTTGTTTAAGAATTATCATTAACGAATACAATGATATAAATTAACATAAGTTGTAGGTGTCAACGTTTTTATAATGATGTTAATATTTACTATAAATATAAATTTACTTGAAATACACAAAATCCACTTATAAATGATATTTCTAGAAAATCTAAATAAAATACCAAAGTGGTGCCTATTTTATATTTCCCTGGTATATTGTACTATTTTTTAGCTTGCTAGCTATCATGATACTAGATTGTCTACATAGATCTCATAACCCGATTTGTTATTTACTGTATGTAGGATAGAAAATCAAAATGTCTATGTCATTTATCAATTAGTCATGACGAACTATTTAGTCTTCGAGCGCATGCTATTAATATATATAGACTATCTTTACAAATCTAATCAATCGTCTACATAGAGTTTCATAATATGCATGAACGGGATCGAAAAGGAAAAAGTTATTCACTCAAATTTTCAGGTAATGAACGAAGAAAAATAGTTTTTAGTGTACGGAGAGGAGACTCATTCAAAAGCCATAAACATGGCCAGAAAAAAACTATAATGTTTATTTCCTGTCGTTTTAAATTGCGGTTGTTTCATACAACTACTACGTATATTTTCAAAATGTGTATATAGTATGTAATCTTGAACATGCATAATATCATTTTCAAGCATGAAACGTTTCTTCATGATTTAGATGAATGGTGAATACTATATGGGCATGATGTAATTTAGAAGTTATGTAAATATGCAAGCCTCATTCATGTGTCCAAAATACAGTATAATTCACTACAGTAGTAAATGCTGATTGGTTATGCTTAACCTTACCAGAACTTCATTTTTCATTAGTTGCTATACTGTTTACATCTGTGGATTTTCCGGCATAAATTTGTAAACAACTTGGCAATATCTCATTCCTGTACATTGTACATGGCGCTGGAAGGAATTTATGCTTCAATACATAATAGCATATTATATAAATGATAAATTATGCAAAAGTAATAAAATATTGTATTACTGCCTATAGTAGCATTGTATTTTGTATAGTTGTGGTGAAAAAAATGGAAGTTTTATAGCATAATATTATTATTACAACCTACGTGTTTTCCAGACAGATGCATAAGGAGTTATGATAATATGTATAGAGAAAGAAAAAGAAGAACAGGCAAACCTACTACCGATAATGACAACGTCAAGTAAAAGAATTCTTTCAAAATCAACCGGAGCTAAGAATATGCCATTTATTGCATTAATTTTATTAATGCTCTGTAAAAAATGAGATATTTGATCCCCAATCGGACTGTATATATGTATTGTGGTACTACAATTGTATATATTATAGTACACAACTTTATGTCGTCATAATATCTTGTTCTAGAGATAGTAGATTACCATAAAGTGCTAAATGTAATAAAATAGAAAGCACTGTAGATGTTCCTGCATTGTAATTTATCGAAATATATTTATGTACAATGTACAGTACTTGTCTAAATAAATTGTCTGGAACATTTTGCTCTGCCGTAAACTTTAGGCTGTATTGTTTGAGGTGAAAAAATGACTTTGGTTTGGTTTGACCCCTGTGACCTGACACAGGGAAGAATGATCTCAATGAT
>JAQIVE010003046.1:0-17982 GCA_034698285.1 Sminthurinus bimaculatus | reverse complement strand
GACCCTCAAAAATGACGATCTACAACTTTGCTTTTTACACTATATATGCGTTTTCATTGTCGTTTACTAGATAATGTGCCATCAAAGTGCTAACTCGTTCTTCATTGCATTCAGCCATATATTGTCTTAGAATAAATATCTGTTCGCTATAAGTATTATATTCTTACTGATATTGAATATCTTTTAAATTTATATAGATCTTACCTTGATGGGACAAAATGGGCAAGTTACACACAAAGCAGATTGCTGTCATTGTCCTGCAACATTCATAAAATGACCAAACAACATGTTAATTCAAACTAGTTTTACAATGTCCACATGACACATGACACCATAACGTGCCTGCATAATATTTTATAGAATAAAGAGGGGGCTTTATAAGTACTACATTAGTTGGGTAACTAATCAGTTTTTACAGTAGAAGAAGAAGAGGAAGGAAGAGAAGAATATCGTTTATAAAGGTGACAGGCAAGAAAGTGTAATAGAAGAGTTTAGAGGATTTTCAAAGAAAAAGAAACAAGCAAAACCTTTTTCAAGTCTAAAATGTTAACTTTTAGTGGTAAACATTAATACTTTGCGTTGTTATTGTAAAAGACGTTTTCAAAAGAGGTGCATATTTGCCGATTTTCACGCCGTGGATTCCGATTATAAACGAAACATTCAGCTACAAGCTAAATGACCTCTTTTCTCAAACCCAGGTGGATTTTTGTGGCAGCGAAAAGATTTTTTTATGATTTCTTCCTTTGTCTAAATCTCGATATTCCAAGAAAGTTTCAGGTACGGTGGATAAAAAGTAGAACCGAAAACAGTCTTTACGCTCCGACTTTTAGACTCACTTATCTTGGAAATTCAATCATATAAACGTTCTCGACTCAATTTTTATTATTCGTAATACAAACATAATCCACACCAAAATAATGCTTCGTTTCTTGAAATAGAATTGGATAATATTTTTTTGTTATTTGAGCACAGTTGGCCAACTCCACGATCCAAGACGAAGATGAAGAAACAACACATCTGTCAAATGTAGACAATTAATTGTAAACCTGGAAGACTGATGGCCGCTCGCACAGAGTACTGTATCATAATATTATCGAATATCATAATACCCACATTACTATTATCATTCCTATTATTATTGGAAAGAGAGGTAATAAAAACATTTAAAAGGGATCGATAAAGCCCCAGAGGAAGATGGAGAAGGAGAGGAATAGAAAATATGGAGCTGAGCTTGGGAATTGATACGGAAATAACGGCATACTATGTACTATGTACAGTATAACTACGTATGTATATCCAGAAAGGGATAAAGAATAATATTTGTGTGCTTGGGCTTGGAGCGGACCAAAAAGAAGAAGCAGAAGAAGAATATTATATAGAGATTTACACGGTCATAGTTACAGGGGCACTTTGGCGTAGGTGTTGTTGTTGTGCACGAGTGTCTCATGTTTATGTATTATATTGTATCGTAGCGTATTGTATTGTAATGCTTCCTGCTGTTATGTCCCAGATTGACGCCTCACAATTTTAAGACCTTTCCCACACACACACACACAATCCCAAAGGCGGGCGCTTTTTTAAAGGAGAGTACATAGAAGAGGAAAAACCAAGACGAAGGTGGAAATTTTCCTTCCTTTTCCCCCTCGCAAATCAATTTTTTCTTTCTTTCTTTCTCCTTTGTTGCTGCTGCTAGTACGGTAACTACATACATATTAGAATCCGAATTCGAATTCAAAGAGAATGTTACTTCTTCTTTTAGCTCACAGTAACGGGGGAAAAAGCTGGAAATGCTCACAGAAGCCGAAAATCTCATAAACAGAACACATTCACATGTTCACACTGTATGTATATGTAGTTTTATAGAGAAAATGTGATACACCACACACAAGAGAACACATGAGCACACACATACACATACACAAGACAAGACGACGGAGCAAGATAAATGCAGACACACTTTTCTTCCCTTCCTGTCCTCCTGTATCCTGTAATAGTAGTTTCTTTTGGTCCGTGTAACTAGGCAGGGAGAAAAGACGGAAATTTAAACGGCGTTTACAGGAGAGAGCACAACATGTTGTGATTTCTCTTGTTTGTCTCCTTCGGCCTTCTCCTCCTCCTTTCAAGTGGCAAATAGAACATGGATTGGCAGAGCCGAGCAGAGGAGAGGAGACAGAGGAATGAGGCGAAGGCAAAGACCAGAATAAGAGTGTCTGTGTGTATATTGTATATTGTGTGTGTATGGAGTGGTGGTTTGGTGTTGTTGGTGGTGGCGGGGTGGCGAGTGCACAGTCGAATGATTGTGACTGCTGCTGCTGCTGCTCTTGGAATTTCTCTGGGTGAAAATATCTAGGAAAAAGGATGGAATTGGGAATTCCATTCAGGTTTCTATGACGGCGAGTCCTTGTTATACGTCTGTTTACTGTACCTACCTACATACATACATGTGTGTGCGGTGTAAAGGAGGACAATAGACATGAGTGAGTGCAGGACGCCTTGATCTCCAACTACAAAAGAAGAACATGTTATTAGACACGAGAGCTAAGCCCCAGACAACATCGACACTCCAATTCCTCGCATTTCAACATTTCAACTAGAAATGAGGAACACGGCCAACAACCACAAGACGATGACAACAAGAACGACGACTCAAAACGTCAATGGTCTAAACAGAGAAAGAAAGAAGGTAGAAGCACACACACACACAGTGAACGATTCACAATCATATGATGACAATGAAAATAAAGCCCATTTGTGTGTAGGCAGCAGGCAGAGACGAGCAGAGCACGGCTTAGCAAACAGAACAGAATGCAAGCCAGATAAAAAAAACGCACAACAGGTTTCCGCTAAGTTTCCTTTGCTTTTACTTTGTTGGCGAATTTTTTGTTGTTGTTGTTGTTGTATGTAGTATTGTATTGCATGTATAGAGCGTCAGCTTCACACACACTTTCTCACGACAAATTTATTCATGTCTACTTACCCAGGTAGAAGATACTTTTATACGGCATAAATATGCCCACTGTTTTGCTCACAACTTTTTCATGGAAAAGTTGGATAATTTTTTTACCACATGAAATATTCAACTCTTGTTGTCATGCTATTTCATATTATGCATGTATACTATACATGCATTCATATATATATGTACATAAAACTAAGGTGGGTCCACCACTCAAATTTCGATATTGGTATTACTTAAGGGTCCATCACGCGTAAGACTGCCGTAAGCTCGTAAGGACACGGATGATGACGACGACGACGACTGTAACTGACACTTGATCTCAATCTCATGAACATTTTGCATCACATACAGGTATCACCAATACCAACGCCGTGTCAGCAGGAAATAATATCGATCGATATATTTTTATCATGAAACTTGGGGATTTTGGGGGTTAATACCATGGAAATTTGATCCAGTTTAACGTTAAACCTCCTGCCATTTCCTAAATTACCGAAATCGTGCCTAGAGTATTGGAAAAACTGGCCTTGTCAAACCTCTGGAATGACAATTTCCCCCGGTCTCCATGGCATTATTGAATGGAGAAAGTACAAAAGGGATATTTTTTTCACTCAAAATTTGGTGTGTCTGTAGTTTTTGTGGCTAATTTGGTGTAGACAATTTTGCGGAATTTCGAAGCCAAAACCTAGCGGGTTTTTAACAGAGAGCTGTGCCTCAAAACTGTCAGCTGTTTACCCAAAACCAAATTGTTATCTTTGCCTTTCTCCATTGAATTCTATTCCATGTGCATTCCTCCTTCTTGTGTCTACATACAAACAAAGATAGAAATTGTTTTCTATATTTTTTATCTATATTTTCCTAAGCTCTTTCCATTTCTCTGCCTCATTGTCCCTCATGCTTTTCCTTTGCTCGCTCTGACTATATACTCACATACATACTTGGTATAAATACATCTTCATGTGTGTCCTCTTTGGCAGTTTTGCCTTGTGATTCTCTTCCAAATACACACAGTATGTGTAGTCGAGGTTAAAAGAGTAACTGTATTTACATAAGAGTAAGCATAGAGTCTACATTGTAGACATTGACATATGTATATGTATAGGCTGTCTTTCTCTACAAGGAAACTTGTGACTGTGCCTCAGCCTCATACCAAAAGTAAGTTGTAGGTAAATAATAATGATTTTTTCTCTCCTCCCTCTCGTTCCCATTCCTATCCCTTTGTAATTGAATCGCCTCAAGGTACGATAAAACAAAAACAAGGAATCTCTGTTTTGCTTAAACTTATGTACATACATACATAAAAGAATATTATGATGTTTTTGCTTTATCCCTGAGACATTTCATCATTATTTCCTCGTAAAATACCCCTCTTAGTCTTACACTTTCAACCACCAGCATATGCATTATACATATGTACATACAAGTACAATTTTTTGTCAATGAGATGACCGATTTTAAAATTATATGAAGCTCTGTCAAGGTAAATCTCGAAACTGAGAATTTAGATTTTTTAAAGCAATTTTTTTACAGGATACAGAATTTTTAAGTGTATCGTAAAGTAGAATGCTCAGAAATTCACAAGTGTAAAATATGCAAATGAAAAAGCGTACAACTCGTCACAAGTCAGGGCTCCCATCTCCCTGTCTTGAATAGTTTCTAGATACATGTGCGATATACGGTGTCTACGTTTTTTGTTGGATAATTCTCGTTTTATTAAATAAAATATATTTCAAATAAGCCAGTCATATACACATATTATGTACATACTATGTGTCTCTACTATCAGTCTATAGGAAGTTCTGTTTCCGCCTTGACTTTTCATCATGATTGAATAGAGTCTAATTTAGTGCGGGCGTCTAGGGTTTGTCCTCAAAGTATAAAAGGAGTTTTGTGCATCTATGTATGCATATGTACACATATGCGTGTACACTGTACATACATAGAGCTCATCTCTTCCTCCCTTCGACACAATTCTCTTTTCATCCCGGTCGGCACAGTCGTCTGATCGTGAGTGGTGAATACATATTTATGCAGCATCCAAGATGGACGAGAATACGTATGAGTGAGCCAGTCAGTGGAGAATCCTAATTCGGGAATCTTCAAGGAACTCTCCAAAATCTTATTCAATGTGTGTATGCGGAAAAGGAGGATGGACTGGCTTTCTATAAGTCCTCGGGGACACAAGAAAGAGAGACAGACAGACAGACCGACAGACAGGCAGGCAGACGGACAGAAAGACAGCCGGCATGCACACACACACACATAAAGGTCGAGGAAGGAAAAGTCTTTGAAATGGAAAAATATGTAGAGCGGAGGTGGGGAGAAGATAATGTAGCTGAATAAGTAGATACATGGAGGAGGGTCAGGGGACATGGTATACATATATGTATATTGTATTTGTACATTATACATACATAGAAACTGAATTGTACAAGGTAGGATAGGACAGGACAGGGTACCCGAAAATCCATATCCACCATCCTTATACATACATTGTACGCAGTCACAATTCTACCTATTTTATATCCCGTATCTGATTCGAGAACACGCGGAAGAAGAATTTCATCCCAAAACTGCATTTTAGACTGTCATTCCAATGGAATTACATTGAAAAGCAAGGAGCTAAAATCAAAAACACTGCACCCCTCCATGCCAAAAGGTTAAATTTAAATTGGCCTTAAAGCGTAGAGGTCCCATTTGAGGAAAGGACAAACGAACGTAGCTAATCTTGTTATGGGTTATAACTACATATACTATACTAATCCAATATTTTAATTGTATGCACTTGTTGTAGAATGTTTTACCAAATACCCTTAAAATTCATTCATATTATACTGTGTATCTAGTTTCAACACTATAAAATCTCTGAAACCTTTTCTCTCCAAATGTGTAGGCAGGCATATCGATTGACATTTGTCTACATCAGGAAAGAAAGAATGGACTGGGGGAGAGCGAGAACGAGAATGAGGGCGGAATGGGAAGGAAAGAAAATTTGCAAATTATGGAGGAGTCAAAACTTTTGCCGAAACTGTGCAACATCTCGATCGACAAGTTGAGTTGTGTCACAGGAGAAAATATATGTACATGTATTGCTGTATAAAACGTACAGAGATCTATCCTCAATGAGCATGATTCTGGTGGTACTCTGACTATATACTATGTACGGTGTATACAGTGTACAGTGTACAGTGCGTGCATGTATTTATTTATGCACAGATGCCAAAAGAAGACAGACGACTGTGTATGTCTACCTCTGCGAGTTGAAGTATCGTATACAATATATTGTAGGATGAGGGCCTCATTCCAATCTCGTTCACCCAACCACAAACGAAGCAGCGACGACGAGCAATGTCGATAAAAGAAGCGGAGCAAACTGTGCCCGACCCGCATCCCCATCCATCCATCCATCCATCCATATACTACATACCGTACTAAAAGGCATGCACTGACTCATGAAAAGAAAGAGAGAGAGAGAGAGGAGAGAGAGAGAGAGAGAGAGAGAAATGGAGTCGATCCCCCGGCCAAACCCAAACTCTCTTTCAAATCTATAGGATAAAGTTGAAGCTCTCTACCTACATACCACTAGTTTGCTCCTTCGCTTTCTCTTTTTCTCCCTCTCTTGACAAAGAAATACAGATAGAAATATATTTGGAGAGGATTTTGGATATTCCTATTTGGAGTTCTCCTCTCGTCTCGTCTCCTCTCCTTTTTCTCTTGTAGATATTTGTGTTGCAGAATGTGTTCGGATGGTTGGACGGTGTCTCGTTTCTCTTCAAGTATACATACATACATACATACATACACGACGTGAATTTGTATAGTGCACAATAGAGATAGACACGGTTTTATCGTATTGAGAAGGAGACGACCGTGAATTTTCATCTCTACACATATACGTGTACAATGTACAATATACAAGTTCTGGCTCTGGTCCTGGTTCATGTTCGTGCTCGTGATCGTGTTGGTGTAAACTGTAGACGGATGTATTCTTTATAATTTTGTGTATGTAGATATGTTTGTATATATGCACCATCTATACATACATATACAGGGATAGGTGTAGTTGACAGGGAAACCCACATCAATCCCAATGCCGCATCCATCCGCATTTATTTGCACACACTTTCACTCAGCCGACCCACGAATTCCCCTTTTGTTCCTCCTCTCACTTAATGCTGTCTTGGTTGAGCACAAGGAAATTGCTCGTGTTTTTATGCCTTTCTCCGCTCATATTACTGCTACACCCCACCGTTCCTTCCTCATCTCGTTTCCTCTCCGCTTCTCTCTCTCTCTCTCTCTCTCGATCTTTTTCTCTTTCTACATCTGTTTTTCATTCCCGTCGAGCATCGAGGCATCGAGGATTCATCCTGCGACGGGAGACAATAAGCCCGAATTTCCCGTGGAAAAACCTGCCCTGGTTCGTTTTTCGGTGTCCGTCCGTATGTATGTGTGTAGTGTATATCTACGGGTATGTATGTATTATGTATGTGCGATGGAGAAAACAACGAGGAATCAATTTACCACAAACAACGTGAATGTATGGATAGATCTCATCCAAAATTCCACAAGTTTTCCATTGCAATGGGTTAAACTATGATACATAAATAAATTGATTATAAATTGCCTTTTCCTCTCCGCGTCCCATCCTGCTTCTTTCGTCTTCTTCTTCCCAGACACAATCAGTCCATGAGAATACGTACATGCATACATACACAATATGCATATTGTTTGTATATTTATACATACATGCATGGAGAAACTCGAATTTGAATTCGAATGATATTTAGATATACATACATAGTTACACCTACAGTTTTTCTCTGTCACAATCGTCATTCTCCCTTTGGCCCTGTTTTGCTCCATCTCTGCCTCTGCCTCTTTCCTTTAATAATTCACTTCATATTCCTTCCACTGCGGTTGCTTTTGCATTTGAGTGGAAGATTTCCATAAATTTACCCATCAATAAGACGCAAAGAGATTGCAACCTTTTTATCGTTTTCTCTACGAAACTGGCCTAGCTATACGTACATAAATAAACATGGATGTATCTACAACGTGTATCTAAAGGTAATCATTATGCTCATTGGAAATTGAAATTCGTCATGGAGCATACGAACGAACGGGCACAAAATGAAGAGGATCAAAGTTATACAGTTAGTACATACATACACTATGTATGCATATTGCATATTATACATCGTATATCAATTTTGGAGAAAAATAAAAAGGGAAATAATGCAGAAAAAAGGCAGAGAAATCCCTTCATTTGCTCAATCAGCATTGAGCGAATGCTCTCAAACCAGAAATAAATTCCCTCCTTTCGCTGCTGCTTTGTCGAGCAACGCAAGACACCTGTTTCAGCATGGAGGAAGTAGAGTGAGAAAAGAAGACATTTATTTATAGTTAAGGGATATGTATGTACGCATAATATTTTGGAAGAGTGTAATAAACCAAATTTCTGTCGCGTGTGTTTTCAATTGTGCTTGATTAGGCAGGTTTTGCATTGCATTTTGTAAATATTTTGACATTTTAGGGAACGGACGTCTTAAAACTCTGTAATACATATAGTGAATTAATTTTAGATTTTCACTCTTCTCTATAATATGGTTTTGGAAGGAAGGAACCGAGAAAAGGTGGATGTGTAATGTGTACAGTGTACAGGGAGAAGTGAGTGTGGAAATTTCCCTTGGCTGACGCCAAGTGCGAGTTTCAGATAAGAGTGCTCCTTGTGGGCAAATATTAGAGAGAAAGAGAGAAAGTGTGTGTGGTTGTGAGTGAAAACGATCGCTCTTTCTTTCATCTACGTATGTGCCTAATACAAATCTCGGAGGGTTTTCTCTC
The DNA here is from genome assembly GCA_034698285.1 of Sminthurinus bimaculatus. Classification (NCBI taxonomy): domain Eukaryota; kingdom Metazoa; phylum Arthropoda; class Collembola; order Symphypleona; family Katiannidae; genus Sminthurinus; species Sminthurinus bimaculatus. Next base: position 9,182 of record JAQIVE010003046.1, on the reverse strand, counting down.
TTGTTTTGTCCGGGCTATAACTATATATAGCTGAACAGCCTTATGTACTACAAAGGTATCCATCACAATTAGGTACCTGTAATACTATAACACATAAATATGATGAAAAAATTCGCCTAGAGTTATTTTTAATTATTACTTTTATTATTAGTTTTCTTCTTTTCAAGCTTTGTTGTATAAACTGTATATTATATATCACTAATATATAGGTACATAGGCACATATTTAAAAGGCATATATTTTAGGTGTATAATATTCAGTTGGCATTTGGAAAACCTTGTGGAGCAAAGTTGTGGCTTCATGTAGTATTTTCTATGCATATACCATATACCTACAACCTTCATGTTTTACTGTATATTATTATAACTCTATAAGAGAGAGTTTCTCTAAGAATCTTTACTACGAGGTTTTATCCAGTTTTAGAAGATTGAACTTCAGGAGGCGTTTACATTTCATTGCAAATTTTATTGGCCTATATACGCAAACGGCCCAAAGAAGTTTCCCAAACTTTGGCTGAAAATGCCGATACTTTTTTAGTATCACTCGTATAGAAAAAAATCAAACTTTTTGTCGTTTATTTTTTAAAGTGAAGCTGATTTGTAAATGTAGAACCATCATTTTTCTATATGCAGTACTGTATGTATCTATTATGCATAGATTCGTTTAACAGAAAGGCCAAGAAACCCATTTTCCTTGGTCCTTATCTCTCTCTCTCTCTCTCTCTCTATGTCCTCTGTACTACTTGCAATTATGATGACATGGCATGCATATTGTACGTTCTTAACTATAGATCCGTATAAAATGCCTACACATATTTGCTGACTGACGAGAGGGGAATGTGGAAAGGTCGTGGCGCACAGCAGTTTTGATCGAAATTCTGTTGACTTTTGACTATTCATCTCATTTCGACTCCTCGTCTATATACATACATACATTTTGGTCGTGGTGTCATCTTTGAAACATACATACATAAAGACCCGACCGTATTGTATTGTATTATGATAATGAAGGCCGTGTTAATTATAATGGGAGCCGCTATATAACTAATATCTAATAACATAATAATGGAATATCTACCTACAGTACATTAGAGCAAGACTCGAGGCTTAAGACGGTATCAATTTCAGTTTTAATTACACCAAGAATTCCCTCACTCATAAATACATGTAGAGTTGCCGAAAGTATCAAAGAGCTTCTTTCTATATCAGAGACAAACTACTCGGCTCTTTGTGTTTGTATCGTGTATCGTGTATTGACACAAGCAGAGTGAACATAAAGCCTCTTGCCCCTCCTCTCCTCACTCAATTTATATTCTTGGGGGAATATCCAACTGCATTGTTCGTACAACATACAACATATTATTATATTGGAGTTAAGTATATACTGCCCATATATGTACGTACGTTATACAAATCGGCATCCATATTCATGATGGCTCTAATTGCACCTAAGCTTGGATTGTTTTCCACGTTCCTTTCAATATAATTGTATGTATGTGTATTAATGTCTGCATTGTGTACTGTACTGTCTATTAGTCGCCCAAGACAAAACGGAATAAATAAATGGGAAAAGTTTCAAAAATCTCTCTCGAGAAATGATCATGCAGCACATTTATCTATCGTAATTCGTAATTAATGACTCTTGTTGTTGTTTTTGTTATTTTGCTCGTTTTCTTGTTCTTGTTCTCTTCTTCTTTTTGTGGTTGCGTGATGACGGACTTGCAAAAGTCCACAGTCGACAGATCTTTAGTCAATACACACATAAAGAAAGAAGGGAGAAAGCACGTCAACTTGCAATGAAGGGGAGGGAAATGAGGGCGCAACAATGGGCTCATGGAGCCTCATCTTTTCTCCTTATTCGTCTCGAGATCTTCGGACCGAAAATGGGGGCAATATTTTATTTCCCTATTCAGTCTCTCTCGCTCGCTTTTCCTTCCCACTCCCATTGCATGCATGCATGCATGTAGCCATGTAGCTTGCTTCATAATATACATATGTAATACCTACACACTATATATACACACTGTATCTTCCCTTCATTTGTGAGAGATAAAGCTTCACTTTTATTTCCGTCCTTGTGAAAAAAGGTTCATTTTGAGTTTTGGGCCCCATTTTCCCCATTACTGTGACTCCTCGTCTTTCTTTACCTTTCACTTTTCACTCATTTCCCTTCATGCACTACATGATGTTTGCATTGATTTTCTAATCCTTCTTCTTTCTTCTGTCATATTATGCTTTACATATGTATACTTTATAGAATACTTACATCTTTATCTTTTTCCTTTAAAACTTTTAGTCCTCTCTTGTTCCACCATATTTTTACAAGGATCTCTCCCCCACCCACACTACCACTCCCCCCGCTTGTCAAGCACATACATATTATTCACTGAAGAAAAGAAGAACCTTCGTACATGAGTTTCTAAAGCTGACGATGAGTGGGGAACATTCAGCTCTAAAATGTAGTCTAAATGGTTAGAAGACAGAGAGACAGAGAGAGAGAGCAAGACTTATGATTTTTCTTTGGTTTTGTTCCCTCACTCTCACTTTTACTCTCTCTCTCTCTCCCTGTGACTTTTGCATCGGACTGACATTTACATTTTCCTGCTTCTGCTTTGTGGCAAAAACCGCCCATAGAAAGAAGCCCAAGCGTAAACGTAAAGCCTGATATACCTCTCCAATGCTCTCGTAATATTACAGGCAAAGAATCAAAAAGTTCATTGCAACATTCACAGCAAAATAAAGTATCTCCATGATGTACCTACATGTACCATATACATATACATTATATACATACATTTGTATTGCATGCTTTACAAAGGAAGGAAATAGATAGAAAGGAAAAGATAATTAATGCATAAAACTTTTAACGGTTCAGGAAAAAAAATGTTATTTTTTTCTATAAAATGAAAATGTTTCAAAAAAATCAAAATTACGTGACAAAATCAAAAACCTAGTAATTGGTCATGTGGCTCACCTTTCTAAAATTTCCAAAGAGGTAAACAAAACAACAGGTCAACAAGAGTGCGTCTGGTTAAAATACAGCCACGAAATGGACTTGAGATACATATGGCAATATATTTAACGGGAGGATGGAAAATGAAAGGAGAGTTTGTTTCAACTTTGAAAATAGTTATATAGGAAACAATTTCCATGTTTGTATATTGTAACAGCGGCGACTAGGAAGAAGAAACCAAAGAAGGGGAAAGGAAAAAAAACAAGGCCATAAAATTAAGAAAGCGGTGGGGTGAAAGTCGTTAAGGTGGACTGAAATTGGCTGGAGAGAGTAACTAGGTATGCTATTATTATTATTATTAGTGAGGAGTGTGAGGAAAAGAAGCAGAGAGAGAGAGAGAGAGTGGAGAGTGGAGAGTGAGTGGAGGACGTTGATGACGTCAGCGAGGAAGAAATTAATTTCACTTGCCGTTGCCAATCATGGCTGTGGCTGTGGAAAATCCTTTTCGTTTCTCTATTAATTCCTCTGCTGATGCTAAAATACTGCCGGTGGTGGTGGTCGCACACACGAAAATCGATGAGTGGGCTGCCAAGAGTAGCACTCCTCGGCAGCCCTTTATCTTTTCCACATGCACGACGCTCTTCTGCCCTTTGCCTTTCCCATTATGTCCTCTATTTCTCTCTCTCTCTTCTCTCTGTTTGTATATAGACTTACTTAAAGGTACAATATGTATTGTATATAATGTACGTATGGGATAGGAGCAAGTTGATGTGAACTCTCTCTCTCTCTCTCTTTCTTTTCCCTTTTCCCGTCTAATGGACAAGAGAGCACAGACACAGACGTCGTCTCTCTCCCTCTTGATCTCTGTAATGAAGGGAATGTGGAGCGATCCGCTGGCCTGGCAAATGTCAATAATCCCCCTGAAGCCTCATTCTCCGAGTCCAACCACTAGACAAGACACATCACAGGATAACTCCACTCGGTGTCTGTACAATGTACAATGTACAACCACCACCTTAATTGTGACTTAACCAGCCGACACAACACCAAATCCTAATCCAAACCCAACTCTCCAACTTCAAATCCAAATCCAAGGGCTCAAAAATTAAATTAACTGTAATTGCCTACTTTGTTTGTTGTTCCACCGCCCAGACATTCCTCCTCCCAATCAACAACGGAAACACTTACATACATACATACATACAAATACCTATTCACTTGAACGCGTTTCATCACCTATAACATTTATATGTTTTTTATACGTATTGCAGGACTCTATGTATATTGCTGGTCACCTCAATTCTTACTCCTCCTTTTCGCATTTTCGACCTAATTTTATTTTTTCTGCGTCGCAAAACTAGACCACCTTTCGCCAATCTACTGACACCTGTTTGTTCAAACGCAATCCACGCTTCTTAGGTTGAAGATTCATCGAGTATACGAAATTTTTTAAAAGCTATTATCATAAAAATTAAAAAATAATGCTTTGCGTTAAAAATTTAAATATTTCTTAACAATGTATTTTAATGAAAAGCATTTGCTCGAAATTATTTATTGAAAACGCAATTGCCCATAATACTTTTAAACAAAAACTCCCACGGCATACACTGTACATTGTACATATAGTACTGCGTAAATGTGCCGTGAAATTCGAGCAACTACGAAATGCTGCCAAGAAGAAAAAAGTAAAAGAAGCCAAAAGTTGATATTGAACGATTTGGCAGGGTTTCCTTGGAGTTAAAGAAAGTTAGAGAGAAAAAACTATGTTGAGGGTGAAAAAAGGCGGAGAACAACAACAAGTGTCTACCTTGCCTGTCACCCTTGATGAGCGGACTCACTTCACTTGGGGTACCAAATGCGTAACGACGGTAGAAACCAAAAGGACAAGTTGTAGTTATCACACAGCACAGCACTATTCACTATAATAAGTACATTATACATGTAGAAAGGTGGAACTCCTTGAGAGATTTTTCTTGTTGGCTCCTTCCTTTACATTTTCCACTTGGCTATGCTATATATATTATATATACCACTTGTGTAATGCTTTTCGTCTTCTCCCTTCCACATAATATATAGATATACGTATAGATATAGAGTAGGTACATACAGGCAGTTTCCAAAATGAAAAGAGAGGCACTAGACAGACAAAGTTGAAAAAAGGTTGACTATGTATATGTATATACATATAGGAGTGAGTCTACACAGAAACAATTGCCAAAAACTTTGTGAGTCGGCAAACTTTCCGTCCATGGAAAAGTATTGGGCAGAGATATTGATAATGGACAGGTTCAGTCGACTGTGCCTCTATGGATAATGTATACTCTCTACGTCTCTATGTGTAAAGGTAAATGTAAATGGCAAATGTAAATTCACGGGAGGAATAACACAAAACAGGGGAAGAGAGAGACTGTTGAATGTGACTGTGAATGTATAGTGTACGCAGGATAGAATGTTGTCGTCATCTTACACAGGGGAAAAGAAACTAGAGTAGTACTTATGCGAGAGAGGAGAGAGAACTGCAGGGAAAATGACACTTTTCTGTCTCCACTCTGGGCCTTTACAGTGGACTCAAGTGCCAAAATGTTGCGTTGCACAGTCAATTATGTCGTTTTGTGTGTGCTCGTGCTCTCGTCTGTCCTCTCTCTCTCTCTCTCTTCCTCTTAGTCTCCCTCTCTCTATCGCTCCTCCAACTCTGAGATATACGTACCTACTTTTAAAGGAGATGATGATGGCGAGGATGTGGATCTGTTAGACAAGGTTTTATCCACTTGTCTCCTTAAGTTAAGAGGGGCTAGGGGCTTCCAGCTTGTCTTTATGCTTTGACTTTCACCGTCATAATTTCTTTCCCCCGCCTCTATAACTAATGCAACTTGGACTTGGACTTGAACTGAGACTCTCATTCTGACTCATTCATCTATCCATCGAGAGGGAAAAGGACCAGGCCCAGTGTTGACTGGCTTAAGGTCCCTCTTCACGTTTTACTTTTTACTCCGTCTCCAGCTCAAGTTCTTGACTATACATACATAGTTAATCGTATCTATATAAGATGAAACTAGTCGTTGTCCTTACTTACGAGTCCGCTTTTCACTATAGAGAGACCTCTCATATTATTTTATTTTATACATCTTACATTAGCTACGAGATACTCGATCTAAGCTATTAGATTCAGATTCAGCTCCAGCTCTTCACTTCCAAAGTCAAGAGGGACGAGCCAAGACATAAGCTTTTACATTAATGCTCCTCGAGTCACCGGCATGGAAAATTGTCCTTCTTTCCTCTAGTCGTACATGTATAATACAATTTTAGAAGATATAGAACCACCACTCAATAACTATGTACTATGTACTGCATCTTATACATGTTGCTCAGAATTTTTTTTCAAAATTCCTTTTCCCTTTTACATGTGTTGAATATTAATTTTTAATTTTTAAAATCAGAAAAATAATTCCCATTTTCAACCTACCTGCAATAAATGCTTCTAAATAATATTCAAGTTTTGCAAAATGTCTGCATAATTTTTTCAAATGTAACGGCATGGTCTGGGTAACAAAACGAGGCTATTTTAAAATAATGTTTTGTCAACATTATTAATTGGCTCTCCCTTTGATTAACCTCTAAAGAGGAAAAAGCATTACCCACTACAAGAGCAATTGAACAAAAGTTATCAAAATAACACTTGCTCTCATTTCATTTCATGCTTTGGTGGACGATGTACATACACACTGTAAATTGTACATGTGTAGGTTGACCATGTTTAAACAGTTGTCCACTGTAAAGAATGTATAAGGGCATTGGAAATAACTGTAGAATCCAGTATACGTTATACGTATTGTGAAAATTCGGTTTTATTCGCATTTCTTTCGACTGGCCATTAGTCAGAGGAGCATCAGAACTGATGACAACAAAAGCAACTTTACATGGACTAACCTTTATCTCCCTTATACATTATACGGGCGCCCAGTTGATTTGATATGCATACATACTGTACTGATATTTATAGTTACACACAATACAGTAGTGCTCATGTAAAAGGGCCTGAGTTGTCCTCTAATTTTAATTAAACTAAGCTTTTGAATTACTAAACAAGTGGAGATCGAGTGACTCTCTGATTCCTCTATAGTACATAGATGGAATCTAGAGACGACGACAAGGACAGTACGATGACAACGTCCATGTGATCAATGCCCACCATTTATGTGTTGTATGTAGTATGTATGCATGATGGATGTGAATAACTACAGAATATGCTTCTCTGTCCAAGTCTGACTGAGGATAATATGACCGGGATAATATAATATAAGATAATATATTATTCAAACTGCACTCCAGCTTTTCTCCTCCATTTCATTCAACTTTGACTCTGGAGTGCTGTTCACTTATTGAGTAGGCACTGCATATTCATTTGAAATGGAAAGCATCATTGACTCTTGGAGTTGGCTCTCTCTCTCTCTCTTTCTGGCTCTCTGCTCTTCCACAATTCTCGAATCCCTCAACATCCACTCTCCACTCAATTCACTCACATGTTCCTCTGCTTAGCTTGTTAAACACAGATCCGTGTCCACGCATTCATTTCCTTTTAATTCACATTGTCGCATGTATCCGATTCCAAAGGACAAAAATCGTGAAACCAAATCAAATGACCTCAAAATACAAATAGAAAAAAAATTCTGTCACATACAGTCTTTGTGACTACAAGAAAAAACATGAGTTTCATTGTTTTTAGTTTTCTTTTCTGCAAAAAATCCTTCTCAGTTTAGTTACTTGGGCCAAAAAGGTACTACTGTGACATGACTTTGCCTTTTGTCCATGTTGATTTTTTCTGGGCACACTTTCGTTAATGAAAGCTTCTAACTGACTGTTAGATTTTAAATAGGACATCATCTAAATGTACAAATAACTGCCAAATGTATGTACAGGGTTGCCAATAAGTTCTGATACTAATATTTGGAATACCGTAGCACATTCCATTCTTATCAGATTCTCATGAAATTCATAAAAAATGAAGATAATGCTTCTAGCTTCATGGAAAAAAATCGGCATGGCCTTCACTCTAAATTTATCCATCATGGATGACAAGCAACAACAGCGTGCTGCAATTATACAATTAAAAAAAAGTGGAAAGAAAAAACCCGAAATTGTTAAGCTACTGAAAAGTTCGGGTGTTACAAAAATAATGGTGTATCGTACCATAAATCGATTCAGTGATACCAACAGCATTAGAGACAGGCCTAGAACTGGACGTCCTAGGTCTGTACGAACACCAGAATTCATCAAGGACCTCAAGCAAGAAATTCGGAAAAATCCAGCTCAGCCTGCCCGAATGATGGCTGCTAAACTTGGTGCATCACGTCAGACGGTCCAATTGGCCTTAAAATACGACCTTAAGCTCAAAGCCTTAAAAAAATACAAGATTCATTACCTGAATGAAGCACAGAAATTAAAACGAAGCACCAGGAGCAAAGCTTTACTCAAGCTTTTTCGCAAAAATGAAGTAAAAAATATTTTATTCACGGATGAAAAAATATTCACAATAGAGCAAGCCTACAACAGCCAAAACGACCGAGTGTATGGTACAGACCCTAAATCAGTTGCTTTGGTTCATAGAAGAGTCACCCGAAGTCACCACCCACAATCCATCATGGTATTTCTTGGAGTGAGCTATTATGGCAAGACTGAGCTGGTTTTCGTCCCCATAGGGGTCAAGATTAAAGCAAAAAACTACGTAGAGGATATTTTGGAGAAGGTGGTACGTCCACTCAATGAAACAATGTTCGATGGGAAGTTTTGGACCTTTCAACAAGACTCTGCTCCAGCCCATTCTTCAAAATTGGCTCAGAAATGGCTTGAAGAAAATGTACCGAACTTCATCTCTAACACTGAGTGGCCTCCATCCTCACCGGATTTGAATCCCCTGGACTATTTTGTGTGGTCGCGATTGGAAGCAATAGTCAACGCATCTAGTCATCCTAATTTGGATTCTCTAAAGGCATCCCTTGTGAAGACTTGGGCGGATTTTCCCCAGGAGGAGATTCAAAACTCGATTTTGGCCTGGAGGTCACGCCTTCAAGCATGCAAGGAAGCAAATGGAGATTACTTTGAAAAACAAAAATAAGACATTAATCTACATGTATTTGTTTATAACTGTGTCAATTTTTATGTCAATAAATTGAAAAACACCTGAGATATCGATAAAAACGTTAGTATCAGAACTTATTGGCAACCCTGTATAT
>JAQIVE010003045.1:0-17983 GCA_034698285.1 Sminthurinus bimaculatus | reverse complement strand
GACAAGGACAGAACCAAATCAAGGCTGTAAACCCAGGGTAAAAGGTAAAAGAAAATAAGGATGGATTTTCATGTAGTTACGTACGTGTGTATTTTGTGTATAAAGAAGTCGCATCTCTTACCTTTGCAAGTTCCGCGTCGGAGAAGACTAAATGGAGATAATTGATATAGACTAGATCCGTCCCGCTGCAAACCGTCAACGATTTGTCCTCCAGATTTTCTCCATGCTTCTGTACTAGCTGACCATATAACCTTGGATCCTGGGTAATATTAAGAGAGAGAAATTAAGAATGGGAAAGAAGCAGAAAAAGAAAGGGAGATTCCCCTCCTTGATTAAATTCTGTGACTAACTTGAGCTCATACGGAAGAAACCAGCGGCAGTAAGCAAGTCGTGTTCTATCATTACGATAACTTGCATCTTTTCATCTAACAGCGCTTTGTACATAGATAATGGCATGCCCTGATCTATCTTCAAAATCCTTGTTTTGTCTTATAAAAACAGGCTGTCGCTTCAATGAGCTCTTTCTACTATGTGTGCACTAACTATTGTCTAACTAGTCTTTAGATAACCAGCTGAATTTGGCAAAATAAGGGAGTCATCTTTTTCTTTTATTTTGTTTTTTAATTATCTTTTTCCCAAAATTGCAATTAAACATGTAGCGCAAAACAAAAGTTTTGCATGTAAAAAACTCTGGGCGAGAACTACAATATTTTAGATACATGGAGCTAGTCAAAAGTAAAACACACAATCAAACTGTTTATTTTCTTTATCTCTTTGAATTTTAAATTAAATTGTAAACAAATTATTCCTGGAAACAAAGTTTCAGACTTAAACAGGTGACTTCTTTTATGTTTACTGTTTTACAGATTTTCTCATGAACCCCTTAAATTCTCTCAAACGTGTTGAGATTATGGTTTGATTACTCTTAGTTTGCATGATAAAAAAGTAAGATAATATGTTGTATTTGACAAACCTTTGGCATTCCTCCGGCCCTAATGTCATTGACCTGACACAGCTCCAGAACGTCTCCATCCTGTACAAGTTATGGAAAAATTAAGGTGTGAATTTAAAATCATTGAAACTTTGAAAAGGCAATATTAAAAATTTAAGCGACGTAGAAAAAAGTAAAAATAACTATAGAAAGGAGAGGTCTTCTGTTTATACCCGTAGAAACCCGTCAAACTAAAACTTGGACAGTTTAGTTATGTACTCATAGTAATGGTTTTTCTAAGGTACCGTTTATGAATTCATTCATTCATTTATACATGAATGAAATTACGACTGATCTCATTAAAATTACTACACGTACACATGTAGGTAACACCGCCGTTGGAGTTTACGTTTGACTCGTTTCTACATCAATAAGATAGTTTGGAAATTATTTAAACTCCGACGTAAGATATTTTACAAAACAAAAGAAAAAAGTAGAAAAAACTTTGTAAAAATAACAAAGCACATAAATGTCATTAGGCCAGGGGGCAAGATGAAGCCAGAGACAACAGAACAACTGCTTGTGAATGTCTAAAACTGTAAGGTTTCTGTGAAAATGCCTTGCATTCCAATTTTCACAACGTGTATTCTATTTCGTGGATGGTTCGAGAGAGAGAGAAAGATAAAATTACATCAAGGGAAAGAAAAGTTTGAAGAAGGTTAGGAATGGGAAAATTAATAAGACAGGGCTAGAAATAGAACAAGAATGGGGAGAAAGTCAAGTCAAGTCGGCGAGGGCAAAAAATGTACGTAAAACAAAAGGAGAAATTCCATACCCTAGGTTCGCTCTTCCAGTGGAGAAAAAATCCATATTCATCAACTTTCAAAAGGCAGTCTGGCTCTATATCCGTATCCTTTTCCTGTGGGAATCAAAAACATTAGAGTTTAGACAGAGACAAAATACATCGAGTGTGCTGCATTATCATTATCATCATTAGTTGGTATTAGTATTGTTGTTACGATTAGTACTTTTGTTATACATATGTATGTAGAGTATGTATGCAGGGATAAAATGGCTTAAATGAAAATTCACATACAAAAGCGCTTGAACAGTCAGTTCTCAGTCTACATAAATAGCCCGACAGTTTAAACTCCGACTTAAAACATCTCTTTCAACTTTCCACTTTCAAAAACCCAAAGTTCAAAGGCAAATGGGCTTAGTGCGAAGTTAGCCAAAATTTCTATTTCCTCATTCACTTTCACTTGACTCTCCAAGGGAAGAAAAAAAGCCAAGTCAAGACGAAGCCGGGAAAAAAGTGAGAACAAAACTAGCACTTTCTCCTATACAACTTTGCATTTTACACGGAGGACTTTACCAATAGGCTGACAAGTAATCTATCTTCTGGAATGTATATATCTATGGATATTTCATATTATATAGAGCACTGCCTACGTTGTTCATGAGCATATAAATGGAAGTATGTATACATGTGCGTCCTTTGTTTTGTTCCATCTCGTGCCTTTGCTTCGACATCAGCTGCCCCTTCTGTTTTTGTTTTCGCTCCGTTTTTTTCCTTTTAGGTATACCAGCAACTTGGTTGCTTTTGTGTAAAAGAAAGGGAAAGAGCGAGTCATTTTAACAGAGGTTGCTAATCCACTCAAGTCTCGGTGGCTTCTCTTTAGGTCCATTATAGAATATATCTATAGACATAGGAATCTACATACTTACATAATGATTAAGTATGACTGTATTGTATAGCCAGGAATGTCTGCAACGAAATACACAGTGCAGAATATGCACATACGTATCTGCGTGTACATATGTAGGTAAACAAAGTGTGTGTGCTTTTTGTCTGTTCCTTTTAATGGAACACGGCGGACGCTGGACACTGTGCATACAATATATGTATTGTACAGACACTTTTGACTAAACGGGCCCTCTATAATTTGACTAAAATGGTCAATGGTCAAGATAGATCGGTGAAACAGGTTTTTGTGCTTTCACTCCTTCGCACCGTCGTTCCTTTCAAGTTGATTGCCGTCCACTAATCTGATGTAATGTCATGTTTTGAAAAGTGGAGAGGGAAATTAGTTCTGGCGCAGTTTAGCTAGGTAGTCTAGCTAACACACTGGTGTGAGTTTTTGCTTTCTCGACCGCGTTTAAGCTCCACTGACTTCTTTATGTTTTGTCAGTTGAATCATGGGATTGGCTTGTGGTTTAGTTGAGACCTCGTTCAATTTGTTGACTGCCAGTCGCCAAAACTCGCATACAAGTTACATTTCTAGTCTAAAAGTCAAATATTTTATTTGATGCTTGTTTTTAACAAACAGTAGTATATATTTTATGGCATAGGGAATCTTGAAATTAGCGTAGAATTTGCACTGATCTCATAATATTGACGTTTTCAATTTTAAACCCTTTGACCTGTATTTATTTTCAATATACATTTAGCCCAGTTTTAGGATTACAAAAGGCTATATGCAATAGTTTTCGATATCCAGTTATTGAGATATTTTTTTTACAAAATATTAATTTCTTCACACTCTCGTCATTCTTAACCTGGGTGCAAGCAATGGAGTAAATACAAAAGGTAGCCATATTCTGCGCATACATACTATCAAACAGCTAGGCATATTTAACATGACATGACGTTTAGTTTTCTGCTGAGAATTGAGAATGCACAATACTTGTTCTATGGAAAATGGACATAGATGTTTAACTGTAGGATCTCTTATACAGTGTCATGTATAGTCTTGCTGGTTTTAAGAGCGTACCATTACTCCATCATATTACGGCCCAGTTTAGTCCCGGCGGCAATGTGGAAACCAGAACAAGCGTATTATGGGATAATGTAATGTGTTTCTTCTACATTAAAGAGACAACATGCAAGGAGCACATGTATAAATATATACGCCATATATGCATAGGCGTAGAATAGTACTAGTAGAATACTGTATGATGGGATTTTCTCCACATTTCTCGTCATGTAAAACTCAAAGTCAAGTCGAGTGAAGCAGAGTGGAGAGTGACAAAACGAGAAGGAGAAGCGGAACAAGAACGAGTGCCTTCACCAGTGCCAGTCATGAAGAAAGCAACAAAGGATGGAAGAAGAAGATATTTGATATTATACTTATATATTAGATATAATACAATGTAAATGTAATACTATAGATGTAGGTAACATGGAACTACTTACTTTTGCTCCTGAAAACTAGAAATAACCCACTTTGAATATGGTAACAGAACTAGTACTAGATCTGGATATTAAGCATGTAGTATGCTTTTGGCATGCCATGCCATGCCACACCACATCACATAAACCCAATATCGCCAGAATTTTTTCTCAGATACATACATGTACGATGTATGTACATAATGTATGTATTCATATTCATATTCTTTCACAATATCGAGGTAATGTCTCTACTTTCCTCGTGCCTTTCCATGACCATCCAATTTGTAAGACGTGTTTTCGTCGTCTATTTACAATGCAGTATTTGTATTCATAGTCATATCAATATCCATATCCATGTGGATTGTGGCCAGACTTTCAGACTCTTCGTCGTCTTCACCCTCTTTTAAAATTTCCCTGCTACTGCCTCCGCCAATATTAATAACTACTTGTCATGTATTCTGTATGGTGAATGCTCCTTATTTCCTCCGGCAGCATCTTCCTCTTCACTTGTTGGAAGACAAGTATCAACAAGCTTTTCAAATTTTCCAAGAAAATGCTATGACGATACTTGGAAATACCGGAGTTGAATTTTCTATACATTTTTCATGTTTCAGTTTTATTGAAAAGTTTGCATAGTATGTTCTGGCCTCAAGATATTATGTGTGTACATTACACATTGTCAGTGACAATGTCGTGCATTCTTTATCTGGATAGTGCAACCGATGAGCCGGCCTTTTCCATGTATATACGGCGAGTAGGCCAAAAATTGGTTTCAGTAGCAATGGCAGGAAATTCTTCAAAACAGTTTGAGCTTTCTTGAAAACGAAAAGTGAACAAAGTGTCTAAATTGCAAAATGTGAAGCGATGAAGTTAAAGTACAAGGGCAAGTACAAGTTCAAATGTAGGGTCAACTGTTGTGTACAAGGTTTTGAATAAAAGTAGTTTTATAACCAGATAATGCATATGAGAAGGAAGAGATAGATGTAAATGGGAGCGGGGAAAGTATACATAGGTAAAAGTCAAAGTGAAAGAAGACGAGCTTCATACAAAGGGAGAAGTGAAGAAAGTGAAAGGTCCTGGAGTCACAGGCATGAGTCTAAGCATGGATGAGCGTTCAGTGTACCATCCACCATTCAACATTTCAAGGATGCATAGAGACATGGAAGAGGAAGCTTCTCCTTTACATCTATTTTTCTTCGCCTATGTATGTATAATGTATATCCTCCATTTTTATTGCCTGCAGACTTTAGATGCATCTTTTGACTGTAGACTGTAGACTGTGTATAGTGTTTACAACAGTAAAAGTACACATGTTGAAGTGGAAAAGGAGGAAGATTGTAGAAGATAGCAGATCTCTTTAATCGCCTCGTCTCATGACCTTTCACTTTTGACTTGCGAATTTCCTTGAATCCCATCCATACCTTTGATTGATTTTTTTACAAAATCCCACAAGCTATCTATATACAATATACATAGACTACGACACACTTTTTGCACACGTACACTGTACACAGGCTTTCAACTACTACTTTTTACCCTCCATTATGTGCCCATACTTCAATCTCCGTTCTCTACAACAATTTCTCATCCTATCGACTTTTCTCAATCTTTATAAGTTGTAAAGTTGTTTTTGGTTGAAAAACCCCCAAGCGGATTTGAACTCTGTTCGTTTTTCGAGATAAAATAATGGAAAGCTTATCTTTTTGTTGTAGAATGCTGTACAATACATATACACACAAGGGGCAAAGCGCATGGAAGCACACAGACAGACATTTGATACGCCATGAGGACATTGGATTTGTATTTTATTCTTTAGACTCTCGGCTTTCCTTTAGAGTTTTTATTTGATTTGATTTGAAAAACTTGTACATAAAAAATACTTTCAGTTCATTCTTGGCTTTCAAATTCTGTTTTTGTTTTTGCTTCCCGTCTGTAACCTAATCCGAAGACACAATAAAAGTTGTTTTTGCCATATCCTATTTCGGTATTCCCCTTCAATGTGTAATTCCACAATCCACAATAAACAATACAGCTTGAACATTTTTGTATTGCTTTGCAAAACATTGTCAAGTTTAAAAACGAAAACTTCAAAGTTGTCAACACTTTTTTCAAAAACAACGTCTCTGTATGCCGAAATGCATTATATAAACTAACTATTTGATGATATTTTCAAACGCAGAATTCTTCAAAACTCAACTATGATACAGTCTAGTTTAATAAACTGAAAACTCGTATTTAAGTACGCAGAAAAAAAAACAAAAAAAGGGAGCATGGAAAAAAGGTTCAAGAAAAAGTTAAAAACTTACTTCAGTCCATCTGTCGACAAGACATCCATTAAGAAGCTCATCGGGCACTGCGATTCTGTAATGAAAAATAAGGTAATAAATAAATTGTATAATCCATTGTATTGTTTTGGAAAAAGTTTTATTACTTTTTTCCTCTTTATGTTATAAAAAAACTTTTTAGCCATTATGTTAAAAATAATAGCCACAAAAAAAATCTAAAAACAACAAATAAAAAGCTTATAACATGGGACTTACCTCCAGTTAAACTCAAAATGCTTCGTCATCTTTCCAGGATGTCTTCACACTTTGGTCATTCACAGCTGCTCTTCCTTACGTCGTTAGTGTTGATAGTAATAATAATTATAATGATAAAACTCGAGGAAAGGAAAGTAATCGATTCGATATTTTTTGTCTTTGTTCGCTTGCACGTAGTTTGTCTGCTTCTACAACGGGTCTATTGGTCCCAGACTCTTCACCACCGCAATTTTCGTCTAAACAAGAGGGAAGAACACAAGAGATGAGGATGAATTAAAAGTTTTACCATAAGTTTCCTCCTTTCACTTTTTTTCCGTTTCCCACCTACTTTATTTTATCCCCTCTTTGCTTTCTTTCTTTCCCTTTTGCTATTTCTACTCCAAGTCTGTTTCGACAAGAAAATCTCAACTGCCAATAGTTAGGCTGCCTTCCACTCTTAACTCGTCTAGTGTTTTTGGAGACTACAACTTTTCTCCCGTTTTTAGCCGATATCTCTCCATCCTGCTTCCGCTTGTGCAGTGACCATATGGTGTAACAAGAGCGTTGTTTCCTTTCTCATTCTCCTATACGTAGATACGTACATACCGAAGCTGCTTCAATTGTGCGGCAGTATTCAGTAGTGGTGCACGTCATAGATTTTTTTGTTTGAAAGTCTTACATTGTGCTGGAGTGTCTAGTGGCTACACACTTTCTATGGCTCTAAACTTGAATTTAGCTGCAACAGCACAATTCAAGTATGTACGGTACATGCATAACTCAGATAGATTTTTATATGTACGTATAAAAACCTACACTGATACACACTTGTACAAACATCCCATGGTGTAGGAGTCCATATACTTAGCTGTGATGTGAAGTGATGTGATAAAAATCTGAGTGGCAGTAGGATGAGGAAAAAAGTGGGAAAAAACATTAATGAGAACCACTCATTTATGGCAATCTGCTAAACGAAAACAATCGGGGTAAAAACTGATTTTCTCTTAAGTAGATTTCCCAACCACGCCAACTTACAACGACAAAACAGCCTCGCTTCTCGTGCATACACCACTTAAAATGTACAATTATGCATTACTACGGTTTGTAATGTTTCAAAAGCTACACCCCTGCTACGCCATTCCAAGTTCTTACTAAAATCATTTAAAAAAATTACTATTCAGGATCGGTTGGTTACTTTTACGGATCCTTTGATTTTTTGCAAAAATTCAAAAGCAACCGTCATTTACCGTCATAGAGCCAATAGCGATTTTCCGCCAAAACAAATGAACTCTTATTGCATTGAAAATTTTAGGCGCCCAAAATGGTTTATCAAAATTGCACCGCGGTCTTTCGGCGTACTAATTTTACGGAAATGTGCCAAACGAAACCGGACGGAATCATTTCGACAAAAAACTGGTTTTCCTCGTAAGTGCTTTTTTCAACAGCGACAACTTACAACAATACAACGGATATTCCTGTCTACGTATATTTAAGTATGTATTTATGTATCTCCATGCATTCATGACGTGAGGGTTTGTGTGAGAATCAAATATCGCTTTAGTTGCGAAAATGCGTCAAAAAACGGCATGCTATAAAAAGACGGCTGATAGTGATGACAATGGTTACACATTGTTTTTAATAGAAAGTGTGCAAGAAAAAGGGAACAACTTTGGGATGCTGGCTGAACTATGAAAAAAAACAAGAAAATGCTTTTATTCTAGCCGCGTAAATTTTGTCCAAGCGAATACATAAACTTGTTCTTTTTTCTTATTCTTTGTCTATATAAAGGGATAGTATAGGTTTTTATTCTTGCAAAAAACGAGCCGACCGACCGAGGGAGTGAGTGTGTTTGTGTGTCCTGCTCAGTTTTACTTTCACTTCATGCTCCCCACTCTCCATTGTATTCTCCTCCCACGATTCTTTCTTTCTTTCTTGTGCAGATGTATTCATGCCTAGCCTCTGATCAGAAATAAATTCCCTGTTATCCTACTACTTTCTCTACAATGATACAAGGAGGAAGCAGTGCGGAAGAGAGAATTCTTTTTAATCAGAGAGTAGATGCATGGAAGAGCACATATACACGAAAGAATCTGTACGTTGTACATGCATCGCCTCTTTTTCGCTTTTATACCAAATCTCTCCACTTAAATCTCTAACAAAACTTCCCGTCCCTATCAATAAATTTTTCTCACGTGTATTTTCAATCTTCGGAGCTGCATAAGATCAAAGCAGTTGTGTGAAACAAAAAATTTTGGCCAAAGTGGATCGTCAAAATATAGCATCAAAGTTTAATTATTTTGTGCTTTTCTATTTTACGACTGGCTTCTTCATAAAATAAAAAATCTGTAAAATATTCCGCAAGGTGTTGTCAGCTGTGAAAACGGCATCAGAATAATGCATTCATTTAAGGTTTTTATTTGCAATGTACAGCAATGTAAGACGAAGACCAAAATTTCAATTTTGTTTCACAGGAAATTAACGAAGGAAATAAAATATTTTGTCCCTATAATGGCAAGTAGTTTTGCAAGCGGTGGTTGGTGGTATGTACTTGTTAACGTATCGTCAAAATTGGCATACGATCTTGTAGGTTACACATGTAGATACTTACATATGCATAGTTCTAAAATGAGCTTCAGGTAGGTTTGTAATTTTCTAGTGTACATTGGACGCATCGAAGAAAACTAGTTACGAGCAACCATTTGTTCGAGTAATAATAATAATAATAATAGTTGGTAGCATGTAGTATCTACTGATAATAATAAGCGGAGATAAATAATATTAAAATGGCAAGAGTAAGGAAGATGATACAAATGCGCCGAGAAAAAAGTCAGCGTAAATCAAGATAAGTTTTCAGCACAAGTGTCTCGGGACAGATAAAGAGTGCGAGTGAGCGGAGGCGGGAGCAACTTGAGTTCAAGAAAAACGAACAAACTCCTTCTGACTTCTGACTGATAGTACAAAGTGAGATTCAGATGACAAGTAGAGATAAAGTCCTGTGACTTTTTTTATTGTCGACTACAGGACTAGGTTGTCGCTGTCGCTACTTCCCGTGTTTTCCAGCTCCACTGTCTGTATAACGTTTACTACTTCCATTTACCGTCTGTTTGTGCATTACATATTATTTTGTATAATATTGTGCATTGTATAGATACAAGCATGAGCGTAAAGATCTGGTGAAAATTCTTACACGTGGATATCCTCCTATGAATGTAATACACCTATCAACGGGTAAGGTATATCTAGAAATTGTCTGCGTCTTCTTTTTTGTTTTACACTTACTAATCTTACGATGTAGCATATTGACGTACATGTGTACTTTTGTAAATGCTCCGTCTTCTCGTTAGTAAATTCTTTTTATGTTGTACACTGCACGGTGAGTATACACTATACACTCTACACATACATTTGACAAGAAATATTCGTATGCCTACGTGTGTAGAAAAAAGCTAACGAAATGCTTCTTTGTATACATGACACCCGGATACAGGATAAATTTTTCTTGCTGTCTCTTTGTATTAATTTGAAATTCCAACCAAAAACTTATATACCCTTATATTTCCATTCCTCTCTAATATTTCGCGGAGATATGTACAAGACGAAGAATTTAGAGTATGCTCATTCAATTCGGTTTATTTGTTTTTATTATTTTGTTATTGTTAGTTTCATTCTTGCAAATATCGCTCAACGCTCTTAGCGTAATTAGTTTTTGATGCAAATCAAATCTGCAAAAACATATAACAGGGGCCAATCTTTCCGAATTCCACGCCAGCCTATTGTAATAAATTCCTGACTTTGATTTACACCGTCACACACCGAGAAAATCCGGTCTTTTATCATAGCGTAGTGAAATATAATTTATAATGAAAGTACAAATGACATCGAGGAATAAAGAAGTGTGCAGGCTTTGCATGTGCATGAATTTGTACAAAATCATAAATCAAAGGTTTTAAATAATAAGAATGAATGAGATTTTTTATCACATGTGCTAAATCTATGTTTGATACAAAAATAACTGGTAAATAGTTGCTAATAGCTAGCAGATTGTTTTTTATTGTACAAAAAGACATCAAATTCTAAGTATCGCCCCCATTAAAGTATATTCGCTGGGTTGCTAGGCAATTCAAACCAAGGTGTTCATTAAATGCAGATCCTGTCTTCCGTGCTATGGACCAAAGTGTATCAACTTAACGCTACATCAAATCCACAAATTGTATGTTGTAGGAGGAAAACTAAGCCTTCACAAAATAGAAAGATACGGAGAATAATATTTTTGTACGTTTCCAAGACAACGAGAGCTCATTTCACATTTTAAATGAAAGATGCGAATATACTATTCATCCAGAGGGTAAATAACGTGGATAGCGACGAAAGTTATCAAAAGCAATATTGCTTCTGGTTACGGCTTTCACCTCCCCCGCTCTTTTCAGATCCTACAGACCAATGCAAAAAATACCAGAGCTACTGTAAGGCAACACACATGAACGACTAAACCCAATCCAATTACATGGAAAATTTAAGTATTTGAGAATAGCTTAATTTTGACTTTAACTGTTTTCTGTACCTACCATATGAATCCACAGGCATAAAATGTCAAGGTAAAAATTGTGAGGATGACATGACACGGTAGTTATATTAGCCGAAATGAAGAAAGGATGATACGGTAACAGGAAATGGATAATCCAAAACCAGAAACAGGGGGTATATAAATAAAAGTAGGGCATTTGCTGGTTTAACCACGAGTAGGACTAAGCTCACAGTCTCAGTTTTCCAAGAATAGGATAGGAGAAAGTAAAAGTTAAAATAGGATGATGAAAAGAAGGGCACATTGTAAATAGGAAACGTATTATTAAACTCTCGTGTATTTGTGTTCCTCTAAATCCAGCTAATAGGAAACCCCTAGTAGGGCACACAAGTAAATGCCGAAAATGACCCAAGGACTGATCCTCCATGCAGAGAGATTCATGACATGTTCAAGGAAATAAATGAATTTTCAACGGTGAAAGTGTTAAGTCGCCTCAGATCCCATTATTCATTTCTCTCTTTCTCGACTAAATTCCCGACGTCTAACCATGTCACAATATTACAGACAGGCAACAGAAACGTCGCAGCACACAAACACGTGGCGAATTTTGTTCCAAATTTTAATCTAAATTTTTCGCGTAAATACAGACACTAGCTTATTATCTCCAACTTAATCATGTTGTTTCTCAGAACAGAATTGCCAGTTAGTTAACTGAAATCACAGTGGAAATTAATCGCCCTTTTGTTCCGCAATAAAATCTACTCAACCCCATTACTCAGATATACATGGAACAACCTACGCACGCATTTTGATTAAACAAAGGCCTCTAATTGTAAAAAAATGTTGTACACAACTTTCATTAGATAGCGCTTTTTATTGAATGTTACATAGTTACTTGTATCAACATATCAGCCTGTTTACCGCTACATGACGAAGTGCAGACTTGCCAATGTTAAACTTGGAACAAGAGGCTGAGAGTATGGCTTACATATGTATGTACACGGCCATAGCTCAAAGCCCCATATTTTATCTCCCTGTAACCTGTAATCCATAGTTCATGTTCATGCTCACTTGTACACACATACATCGATGCCTATCCTAATACATTCTGTTTTGGGAGGGAGAGGCGAAGACGGATATTGATATCGAAAATTGATGTAGTTATTTACCATTTACCGAGAAGCGTATGTAGCATACCCAACACAATATAGTGGAGAAAAATGGAGGAGAAGGAGGAGGAGGAACGGAAATTGAATTGGAGGAGATTACTGATATGTTCGCTCGCTGTTCTGTTCTATGTTCTAGGTATTCTGTTCTGTTGCTCCTGCTGCTCTTTCCTTTCGCTCTTGAGCCAAGGAACATGTTCTCGAGTTTTTTACTACATCTGTGTGTCTCTCTCTCTCTCTCTCTCTCTCTTTGTATGTGTTCGAGTGAGAGCGTGTGCTATGTGTCCGGATTTTGTACGGATCTTCCATATCCATATTTTTTTTGTAGAAATCCACCCGAGATAAATGTTTTATCTCGGGTTAGTCCCTTTCCTCTCGCTTAAATTTACAACTGTACTACATAATGCACAGTGCTCAAAGGTATTGTACTTTTTAATGTGGCTTGCATGCTAACTGTAGACCATGTGCCATATCGTATTTTGCACTGTATAAAAAGTAGGTAGTACAAATTTCCAATCCTATTTCAACTCAGCTTAACTGGATTCGAGGCAGAATTTATGCCCACTATTTATGCAAACAATAAGATTGTCAATGGTCAATATAGCCACAGACAACAAAAACAAGCCACAAGCCATTTTTTCATATTACATGGGTAACGATAGAGGTAAAGATTCGCTTTGGATCAAAATCAAAATCCAAAACTAAACCAACGCATAACCTACAGCAAGGAAAATATGTTCAATGTTCAAATATTATTGTAGCTCCCTTTTTCATCAAATTATGTATGTATTTGGATCTGAATTTGGATTTTGACTGGAGAAAGTCAGGCAATATTCCTTATTTTGTTCCATACACGTTTTGCATAAACATTATTACTAACTATGTTGCAACATAGAGAGGTTTGGCGAAGAAATTTTCCTTATGGTAAAAGGAATAAATCAACTTCGGTTTGGAGTTTGAGTTGGAGCTCCAGTTGTATTGTAACTTTGTTACCGTTGAATTAGTCAAAGTTGTACGTATGTACAATGTACATAAATCAGAGCCTCATATTCATGTTCATATGTTTTGTAAAGCCGAGTAAGGCGAACAAACATAAATTGAGCATGAGCAGACGGAATCTCATCCTCTTTTCTAGAAGCTCATCTTTACATACTTGTGTTGTTCTTTACTTTCCTGCGTGCTTTTCAATCACTTGTATAATATGCCCCTACTCTTTTTCCTTTTCCCCGGTTACACACATAAAAATGCACATACATTCGGGTATAACTGTCATATTATGCAAGGAACTACTTGGAAAAATGGGAAATTCGACTGGAAATTTATTCTAAATAATATAATCCTCGCATTAAATTGTACCAAGTACTTGAGCTAAATTTCCACTGAAAGAAAAAACACCAATAGCTCACATAACACCATGACCTCCATACATATGTGATATAAAACTTTGTGCAAAATATTAAATGCCCCGCAAAATTTCAGACAGACAGACATGGAGATTCGTACATGGAGAGGAAGTGAGAAGATTCTAGTAAAATGATGTGATACTGTATCATATCCTCTACTTTATGATATGACATGATTTGATAGCGGAAAAATGTTAACTTTGCTGGCATACGTGCATATGCATATGGATGCAAAGTTTTCAACTACACCATACACCATCACTGTTATTCTAAGTAAAATGGTGGCATATACATAGATGTGTTCAAAACAAAGTCCATGCATTCAGTACTCAGCCAGTCAACTGTTTAATGTTCAATCTCAAGTCTCAACTGAGCGACGAACTTTGAGCTGGCGGAGACTCTCGGCTCAAGATAAATAAATGTTAACTAATGCTCCACATTAAAAATACATGGTGCTGCAGCCATCATCCGGGAGTCTACGTGCATAGAGTCGAGGAGAATAAAGTAAAGTAAAATGAAGTAACGTAAAGACTCTTGCTTTTGCTCTTCTTACTTTCCTCGGCCTTTTCTCTACTCTCTACTTATGTATGTATATCAACGGCTGCAGTCTCTCTTCCTATCTCTGGCGCTTCAGTTAAGCAACGGCTTTTTCTCCTTGTGTTTTCTACTTTATTCTCATTTTCTTTCGTCTTTCTACGTTCAATTTGTGAAAACGACGACGACGAAGAAGACGATGACAACAACAACATACGGTTTAAATGTATGTACGTGTATGTACAGTGTACAGTAAAAGAAGAAACGGAAGGGCCGACGACGCTGACAACAACAACAACAGTAGCGGCAGCAAGAACACGATTTTCACAAATGGCTATGAATGTAGCTTTGAAAGAGATAGAATATGGATAGATACATGTATGTCTGCGTATGTTTGTGTCTGCTTGTGTAAGAATGGCAAATTTGAAGTCACAGTTAAGTTAGATTTTTATAGAAGACGAGACACGGCACTATTTTCTTCGACTCAACTTCAACTCGACGAAGCTGAAGAAAGAGTGTGTATGTAAGCATGGAACAAATGGGGAATAGGGAATAGACGTAGTATAAAATGTATACAAATGTGTGTATTTTTGTGTCTGCATACCGGTATGTATTTTTGTTTGTGTGTGTATGTGTATGTGTATGTGTGCAGAGTTCTTAAGCCTAGTCAATTTTACGACCGTCTTTTAAACACCACAAGAGAGAACAAGAAGCACAGGAACAAAATTTGCAGACACACAAACATACATACATACCATACCATACCATAGAATAGATGCACACAACACATATTGCAGCGCAAAAACCCTACTTTCGCTTCTTTCTCTCAACTTTTCCTTTTCTCCGTACTTGTGCTTGGCTTTGCTTCTTTGCCCACTTGTACTGCTCTCCTTTTCTCTCTTTCCACAATTTCATTCCCTTTGACTTGACTCTTGAGGAATCGAGGAAAGCTTTTCCCAGTTCCAATTCCAACTTACACACATACACACACATGCACACACATGGAATGGCAAGAAAAAAGGAAAAGGAGGATGTGCTCACGGCACGCGCGGTCTATTTTGTCTTTATACGCTGTGTGTATGTATGTATGTAGTTATTTTGCTACATGCATGTGCAATATGTACATGTATGGAATAAACTTTAGACTGGAGACATATATGAGCTATTGAGCTAACTTATTGTACCTATAACTAGAGATACGTATAACTGGAAGCATATACATTATACATAGATGGATCTTCACACTAATGATTGTCTATGGGAGAGCGGGCTTCTAATATTTCCATGTATTGTCTATAGATAGATGTGTGTATGTATGTATGTATGTGTGGATAGCACGGAGATAAATGCAGCCACTTTTAAATTACTTTTCTACTCATTTTATTTCGTCGGGGCCTCTTATTATTTTCAATGGTCTTGTCCTCATTCTTGTTTCCTTGTTTTCTAGGTTGTTCTTTCTCCTTTCCCTTTCCGGCTTGTTTCTATTCTACCATCTTGTACTTGTACACTGAATTTTATGTGGGCTTGTTTGTCGACTCCATGTTGATGGCACAATTTGTAGCTGGATCATGTAGATGTTTTATATATGTATGCTGTGATGAGTGGACAATTTACAATTTCAGTTTCGATTTGAATTTTTATGGCATTCACAAGGCAAACGCCTTCTACAGAGAAAGGCATAAACGACTTTTGTAAGAAAGGAAAGGGGACCAACTTTCTCCAGCAATTAAAGAATGGAAAAAGACAAGAAATATTCAAACAAGATGATAATGACGATACTAGAGCTTCAAAAGTACGAAAATCGTAAAACATGCAATTATTCTTAACAAGTTCTCTTGAAAAAGTAATATGGAGAATTTGAAGCTTTATTTCTGGATAAGTTAGCACACCCATCTGAATTTAAAAACACGCAGATTTTCAAAAACTAAGCAATATCAACAAAAACAATGTCAGATATTATTTACTGAGTAAATTTTAGTTTGTTTTTGCACATGTGTACATATGCACATATGTACATGTGTATCAAAATCCAAAAAATTAGAAAATCAACAAACCAAAAGTAAACAATAATTGACTAATTGTTGAGTGCCCTTTTAAAAACACGGTCAAAAATAGATTACATTGACGTAGAACCTTTAATTAAGGTGATGCATTTGGATTGACTGATGTATTATTAATCACATGTTTGTAACTTGTATGCAGTTTTCAACGTAGAAAATTGCTGATATTTGCTATGAAGAAAATCTTTTGAAAACGTGGAACGCCAAAAGGGCCTTTTGAAATGTCCAAAATGTTGTCCTATATTTGGAAGAGCTTCAGATGAAGTTGTGAATTAGAAAAACATCGTGCAAAAACAAATTTGAGATGAGGACTGTCTTCAAATTGAGTTTTATATATTTAGAAGTTTTAGGGCAGTTTAAAGTACGAATCTGGATTTTAACTGGAAATCGGACTAACAAACAAGTGACGCTGTTGACAGTACATTTTGTGACACTGGAATAAAGAGCAGCATCTGTCTGTCTATCTACTTGTATACAGTTGAATTTCGTTTGAAAAGCCCTCTTGTTTCTCTACGTGTCATGTAGTCACATCCATACATCTATTAAATTTCGTGACGACTGTCGGCCGAGTAATTCCACTTCAAAGAAATGGATAATATCATTGGCGATTTTGTTATCGACTGAATTTGGAAACCACAAATGTTATCAAAATACCTTTTATAAGGTCGTAGATAAACCTTTCTGCCCTCATAATTTACACCATGTACGTAGATCAAATTTAGCTCTTTATAGAGAATTCAGTCAACTCGATGACAAGTCAGTCAGAAGTCCAAAGTTTTTGCGTTCTTTTTGAGAATGGCCGATTGGCTTTGCCTTTTACTGTCTCCTCTTTACACTGTATAATATAATATAGCTCTTCTCTTTTCATACTTGACAAGGCACATTGTAAAGTTTCAATTGCAGAGTGAACTATGGAAAGCCTTCTTTAGTTTGAAAAGAAAAAAAAACGTCATCAATCAAGATCCAAAAAGGTAGATAGACAAAATACATATCATTATAAACAAACCATTTTTGCTTCAAGCGGACTGTGGATTCGTAGTTTTCAAAAGGCATAAGACATTTAGCAACAGAAGAGTGATGTAGAACGCATACATTTTTGACAAAAATTGAGCTAAACACGACAGTTTGTCAAAACATTCTTAAAAAATGTGTGTGTATGCTTACATTCAGTGGATTTTTAAATTGACACAAGTACGCAAGCTTGTGAGTTTCATATTAAACAAGTGCAAAATAATTTTACAAGTCATATACTTAAAATAGTAATAAGCGTAGTGTGTAGTTTGTTTCTACAATATTTACCAAATGTACTAATTATTTAGCTCCAGTAATTATGATGCGTTGAAAAATACAAAGTATTTACCTATTTTTAAAACCTAATGGTACTTGTTTTTACATCTGTAGCATTTTTAAAGATATGACTTTAATGCCATATAGAACTCTTAAATTGGACATTAAATCTAAAAGGTTAAAAATGTAAGTACGACATTGTAATTATGCTTATTACATCTGCATAATTACAGGAGTTTAATTGTAACTGCGCAATAATTATTATTATTACTTCCACGGCACAGAGTTTCAAGTAGTGTAGATTGTAGGTAGATACACTGCGATCCAAAAGTCATCATACGATTTGCATTTTTACTTTCAGCTCGATATTTTTTCATGAAGGAGAAATA
>JAQIVE010003044.1:0-17988 GCA_034698285.1 Sminthurinus bimaculatus | reverse complement strand
CCCTGGATGGATAGGAATCATAAACTATCTAACATTTATTATAAAAACAAAGTACGTAGGTACCTTCATGTGAGTACTGTATGGGTATTGTACCCTGGACAGTTTTAATTTTTAATTAATTAGGACAGGTACTTTTACAAAAGAGTTTATTATCATTAAATTGTTGATGTTTCAATTGGTTTTGAAAATTCTACTCAAACACATATTATCCAAAGGGTAGATCGTAGATATACACACTGAATTCTACGATATAATTTTATGTAAGGTTGTGAAACAGTTTTTAAGTTTTACAGTATCAAACATCAAATAGAAAACACGAAATATAGCAACGACGACTGTACAAAATGTAAGTATAATGTAAAAATAACAAAGTCTCTTGTTGATATTATGTGACTGCTTATTACATTTTATCATTTAATGTAAACTTTATGCATCATACATCATATATATACATTATACATATACCTTTTTGAAACTTAATACTTACCTAATAGAGATTAATGTTCAAGTTCTTATAATATCAGAAATCTCTTTCCTGTAAGTATGTCCTGTATTATATGTACTTTTATATACTTTATTTTTATTTACATTATCTATTGTCTGTCTACACACTAACGATAAGTATATTACATTACATGATCACTTTTATGTATCAACTCTAAATTTCCAACTTGTAACAGTAATGCAACTGGACGTCGTATATACATAATAACGTGTAACAACGTCCATTAACAATAAATGGTCATAATGCTGTAGTGTAGTTTACATATACGACCTTTATGATGACAATAATTTACAATCTTGATAACGGGTTTTTTTTAATTTTTAGATCATTGTTGGTAGGTACTACTCAGTAGTAGTTTGCCCTTCTATTATGTCGGCTGAGGAGTCAGATTGTGAAATTGAAGATGATAACTATGAAGATTATTATTGTTCCGTCGACGATGAGATCGATATGGGAGAGTTGAAGAAAGATCCAGAAAACTTCCAATTTGAGTGTCTGCGTGTTGAGGAGGTGGAGAAATTACTGAACGAATTGGTTGAAATGCTTTCTCTTCAGCTTGACGTAAGTATAAAAAACTTGATTGGTGTCATTGTACATATATTGTATATTATGTACCGATATGTTGTTTTATTTTGTTCATTCATATAAATCGTATT
Organism: Sminthurinus bimaculatus; assembly: GCA_034698285.1. NCBI lineage: Eukaryota > Metazoa > Arthropoda > Collembola > Symphypleona > Katiannidae > Sminthurinus > Sminthurinus bimaculatus. The sequence continues at coordinate 16,827 of JAQIVE010003044.1, read as the reverse complement.
AGTGCGTACATATTATAATATTATATTTTTGTAAGTATTATGAAATGCAGCTAGTTCTCAATAATAACGTTTTTTTTCAAAATTTTATTTAGGTCACGCCCGCACTCGCAAAGTTACTTCTTCATACATTAGAATGGTCGCTGCCAGAAATTATTAATCTGTATGAAACGGATGCTCATGGAACGCTGGTAGCTGCTCGCGTAAAGCCTGCTAATAATAATATGCCATTGACAACACAGTGTTCACTTAAGCAAGGGACGACAGTTTGTCCAGTGTGCATTGCAAATCAGCCTACGGAATCATTTCGGTTTGTTGTAGTGTAGTATAAGTGTATTATAATGTTATGATATAAATTATGTCATTATGTTTGTTGACTGATATTTTTATTGTTCTTCTTTCGTTTACTTTTTGATATAGATCCTTAGCTTGTGGTCATCAGTTTTGTCGTGAATGCTGGAGTACTCATTTTGAAATACAAATTGTGGAAGGGACTAGTACAGGTAAAACATACTTCAATCATTGACAGTGCTCTTAGTATATAATAATATAGATTTGATACTCAAAAATTTTGAGTCAAAATATGTGTTCCACATAATAATAAATGACAATAGTAATAGTTTTATTTTGTAATCTCATATCTTAGCAATTGGTTGCATGGCACAAGACTGCATCGTATTAGCTCCAGAAGATTTCGTCCTCGCCATGTTATCACGACCAAATATTCGAGAAAAATACCAGCGATTTGCTTTCAGGGATTATGTAAAATCACATCCTCAACTACGGTATTGTTAAACTTGATGTTTACTTTCAGAAAACTTTGTAATAAGAAATAATTTTTCAAAGTTTTATTATTATACGTATAGCTTATACATATGGCTTTGTACCTTTATTATATACTTTATGCGTATTGCATGTAAATGTAAAACACGCCTGCAGTTTAGCCATCATGGGTATACCCAAGAATATAGCGTGTACAATCCAGTGTATAATAATATAGTATTATGATACTGTTAATAAATTTGCAGATTTTGCCCTGGCCCGAATTGTGATATAATTGTACGCTCCCAAGAACCCATGGCAAAACGAGTTGTGTGTCTACAGTGCAAGTCTTCATTTTGGTACACCATAATATGTATAAATAGTTATAGTAAATGATACATTATATTTCCTCAAATAACTGGTTGATAGAAAATTATGTTTGGGTTGTTTTTATCCATTCTTATGATTTTGATGACCTTGATCTTTTAATTGTGTGTTCATAGTTTTACAACATCTCTTTTTATTATATTATTACATAGCTTTAAATGCGGAACTGACTATCACGCCCCAACAGACTGTGAAACTATCAAACGATGGCTTACAAAATGTGCCGATGATAGCGAAACAGCCAATTATATATCAGCTCATACCAAGGATGTACGTGTATCTCACGTTGAATGAACACCAGATAAATCAAATATTATACGTTTTTTTATGATTTGGAACTTTATACTTGCTAAACCATATTATTCATTATACTAATTGGCGTATTTCTGTTTTTCTGACTTGCGTTCCATGAATATTCTACCCCAGTGTCCAAAATGCCACATTTGTATAGAAAAAAATGGTGGATGTAATCACATGCAGTGTTTCAATTGTAAACATGACTTTTGTTGGATGTGCTTGGGAGATTGGAAGAACCACGGATCCGAGTACTACGAATGGTAAAGTTTTTAATTTAACAGGTTGTACTATTATATTATTGAAATTATCTTATTCATACGTTTTGCAATATTTTTGTTTGTTTTTTTTTCGTTCATAGTTCTAGGTATAAGGAAAATCCAAATATTGCTTACGAATCTGTACATGCTCAAGCCAGAGAAGCTTTGAAAAAGTATTTGCATTATTACGAAAGATGGGAAAACCATTCAAAGAGCCTCCGACTTGAAGAAACGACATCACAACGCATTAAAGATAGAATAGAAGTTAAGGTACATAAAATCATGTTATGAATAATAAAGAATTTTTGCGTTTTTCATTTGAAGGATTTATTAGAAAATTAATTATGATGTTATTTTAAATTATTGTTTTTGACTACATAGGTTATGGAATCTTCAGGATCGACATGGATAGACTGGCAATATTTATTGGATGCAGCTACCTTACTAGGTAAAACAAATGTTTGCGGTGCATTTTGCTAGCATTTTATTTTACAAATGCAATAATAATAATTCTATTGAATATTATTAATCAAATTAATGAAATGGAGTTTGTTTTTTAGCCAAATGTCGGTATACTTTGAAGTACACTTACCCATATGCATATTATATGGAAGCAGGCCCAAGAAAGGAACTCGTATGTTTTTTACTGAACTTTTTATTTTAATTTCTTAAAAATATCGTATGGATTGTTTAATAATATAATAATATGTATGGCGAAGGTCTTTATAGTTTTCTGACAACTTCATGTTCCTTTTTGTGTTGAAATTAAATTATTTTTAGTTTGAGTATCAGCAAGCTCAGTTGGAGGCTGAAATTGAGAATCTGAGTTGGAAAATTGAAAGAGCAGAGACTACAGATAGAGGCGATCTCCAAAACCAAATGGACATTGCAGAAAAAAGAAGAAGTATTCTGCTTAAGGACTTTCTAGAAGTATGAAATGAATGTGGCATTTAATAAGAATTACAAATTATAATCAATTAACAACATGGTGTAAAACATATTACGAGAGGAGCATCGGAAGGTCTAATATATCATTATGCAATTTCGCCACTTATTTATTTATGAATTCAATCTCCTCACTAGAATCAAAAGGATGCCCATGCCATACCGTCATTGGCAATTTTTAAAAGAAATCACGGCGATGTATAATGGATCATATGCAACACTCGCACAATAATATTATTATTATATTAATACTATCTATAAAAAAAACCTTACTAAATATAAAATATATTATATGACTACATTCTGATGACTTTTGAGTGAGAGACGAAGAGATCCAACAAATTTAAAGAGTGCATTGTTTTGGTTCATCATCAACATCACCATCAACAATCCCTAAATCTACTCATCATTGTCATTATCATCCTTATACCTCCTTTCTTCATGTGGTGTTCGTAATTCAGTCTGAATTTTTGAACTGTACAGATAGTACATCCAAAACACTCATTCTGCAATAATTATTTACTGTATACATAACATGATAACATAACAATGAATAATAATGTTATTATAGAATTATAACAAAGAAACGACTTTGTTGAATTTAGAAAATGAAGACAAAGAAAAATGCTTTGTTACTAATAAGACTTTCGTACAAAAAAATTCTAAAAAACATGAAGATAATATGTATAATAATGATAGTATTATAAGCTTTTTTAGTTAATACGTTTCTTATATTATTCTGTGTTAAGTCGTATAATATGTATCGTATTCGTATCTATTGATTGAATCTATTAATTTAATTACAATAAAAAGCGAATCAATAAATACTGCAAAACGATAATAAAATTATTATCATTATCATTATTTTGAAACTTTGGCTTTCAAAAAAAATAATATACCCTTGCCCATCACAAATGGCGATGTTTGAAATAAGATAAAAAGGCATGTATGAAGGCATTAATTATGATGTAAGTAATTATTATATTGGCATGAAATCAAAGGTTTTCTTTTTTGTTCGATCCAAGTTATAAGTATTTTGTACAAATTATTGTATATTATTTTTCGCATCTTTCTTAAGAAAAAATACATCATTTAATAATAATGTATAAGGTATAACAGTTGCGATCAAAAACATTTTTTTTTGCAATCATTCTTACTTTTTACATTATATTGAATATGTATTAAATATCTTACAGACAGCTTTTTTCTCTAAAGACCAGTATTATGCGAAGGTATTGTTCATTTCAATAGAGACTGGGTGCAATACCTTCATTAGATAATGTTTTTTGGAATACATCTATCATCCAAGAGTATTATGTCATATATATATGTTATATTGGTAAGATTATATAAATAATGTAGATATTGTAAAAATAATCTTCGTGATTTACGGAATACAGAGAAATATACTATTGCATAATATATACAAAAAGGCGGAATACTTACTGTATTGCAAATAATAGAGTTAAAGAATAGGGACACACAACAAATTACTCTTGTACTAATACCAATGAAATAATTAAGTAAAAATATTATTACAAGGTATTTAGTTGAGGTAAGCTGATTCATTGAAAAAGAAATAAAAACAATAATAATATGTCATCCACTCATACTAATCGAAAGAAAACTTCAGAAAACACAAACCTCACTAAATTCCAAAACCAAAAAATATGTTTTTTTAAATTAATCTTCAAACGCACATTTAATAGAACATTCTACCTTTCGGAATACAATAAATAAATAACATACTTCTTACTTGAAAACATTAATAACAGGTAACATAATATATTTACAACTGATGTAATAATAAATTAAAATTGTAATAATATTTTTCGCGATTTACTTTCCCTTTATAGTTCTATTAAAGTATTTTTATTTATTAGTATTGCTAATGTTCTGCGCCAAATTCGATAACTGTAAGCTAAGTTTTATCTGCCTAAATGAACAACGCCAACTATAAATAAAATACTTTATTATTATAATATATTAGTATTAGATTCAAAAACATTCCAAGAGATCGCTTCTCGAACATTTTAAAACACACTATAAAATGTTCTACATCATTATTATTTGATTAACAGGTAACGCTGAAAGGTAAAATAATATTACTCAAAATCGTAAATACACGCGTGTAACATGCGCTTCATTTAAATGTAATGTTTACAATAACGATAAAGTTTTCAGCAGTCACCTTTTAACAAAAACAAAACAATTTTCATGAATCATTTATAATCGTTTAGGTTTCACGAATTAAAAAAGTCTAACCGTGTACATTGTACATATTATGTTACATTATATTATATATACATATATAAAAGGGTTTAGTAACAATTATCATTACATAGTATTTGTCATTATTGTTCATAACACCTAGGTACGTACGAGTATAAAAATAGTTTAATATAAGAAGTATCATGATTATTATTATGTATTTATTTATTTATTTACTTAAAATATTTAGCTTTACCAGGACTCAATCTGATATCATAGAGTTTTACAACGGGTTGTGCAATTTTTTCGATAGCTCTTGATGGACCAGCAATAGGTTCTGATGATATCCAGCGAACAGGAACTTTATTGTTTTCCCATGGAATAGCTGAATTTGAGGAAGAATTCTTTGAGTGGCTTTGGTGATTAGAATTGGAATGTGGCTGCAATTTCATCAATTCTCTAGCAACATCCTTATCGGTCATTCTGTGAACTCGAACTGATACATCACGACATTTGTTGAAAAGAGAAAAACTTCTCTCACTCATCCCTATTTAAAACATAAAGATCAACATTCAATAATTTACAACTTTGAAAAGTAATAATAGGAAACTCTATTTTATACAGAGCTCCTTCCAAGCATACTGGGTAGACAGAAAGTTTGATTATAAATCTTTGGAATGGGACAAAAAATTGTTTGATGACCGCATTTATATAAAAATACTGAGAAAAAAAACACGAAATGTTTCAAAAATCCTCATTGCATTTCCTAGGAGCATCCTGTTTTTTCTTCCACAAAACGAGTGCAAGTCGGATCAAGAACTACAAAAAGGGTATATTTTTTTAAGGTCGCACAACTCGGCCAACATTGAAGGTTGTTTAACGACTTCTAAGTTAGAATAACACTGGTAATTGTTTAGAACTTCGAACTATATCATTGGAATTAAAAGTAAGAATGTGTAATAAAAACACAACGAGATATTATAACCAAACACATGCTTATAACTTATAACCCAACTTTTTGTCCACCCTGTAGTAATCGTGTACACAATTTTAATGCAGTGTTATGCAAATAATTATCAAAAAATCACAGTTGTAAACTTACCGATTGTCAATTCAACATATCTTTTTAGTCTTCCTGTAGATCCAAAGGAATAGGTGTGGGCATATTGGTCCTTTTTTAGTTTAGCCTTTCGGGTGTTAATTTCAGGCCATTTTGCACTCTGAACGTGCCCAAATCTCATTCTACTTGAACAATACTTTTCATATCGATTAATTTCCTCCTTCGTGTTATGACATTTTCCGATACCCGCGCTAATAATCTTTCGTCCAAGGTTGGAAGTTATCGGAAGAGGATTATTTTTAAAGAACGTAACCACTTGGCCTTTCCGTGAACGAAGTCTCTTTTCTAAAGAATTATCCAATGGCTGCTTCTTAATGATTTCTTGTTTTGCTTCTGCTACTTTTGTATCGACTAAGTTAAGAGCAGAAAGGAACAGGTCCTGAATAAAAAAAAATACAAAAAGAGACGGTCACTCTGAGTTGAAAACATTTATGAAAGCCTCGTATAAGTATGTACATGTTTAACTAGTAAAAAGTTATTGCACAGTATCCCTTTAATTTTTTTGAGCAATGAATTGCAATACTTCAGAGTTCAGTATTGCAGCAAATCATTGTTAGGGTAAAGAGTACCATAGGTTATAGTTTAATACCTTTTTTGAGTCATCATCTCTCATATCTTTTTGAGGTCGCTTCTTCCTAAATTGTGGCGGTAGTATACCGTGGACTATTGCCATTTTGCTGATAGGGAGCTTAACTTTGGTTCCATTGACAAGTGGCTTTTTGACTTCTTTATTTTTATTTACATTTAATTCGGTCAAGCGAATACATGGATGGGACTTCAAATAGAGTCGTACATCAGCAGGCAATGGGACTCTTATATTGTTATCACTATTGTTATTGTTGCTGTTTAGTATTGGTGGTACAACAGTATGTACCGAATTTTTGAAGTTGCGAGGAGCAGGAGACATGTCGCTGAATCGACTCCTAGAAAGTAGTTTTAATCGCCTCTTTGACACTGCAAAACGAAAAGGAAACTTTAATTCATCATTTAATTTAACGATTTAATAAATAGTATTAGCAACAATAAATATGACTTAATAACAGATTGAGTCGTATCTTTTCTTTGACATGCATATAAAGTTTGATTACAAAGTTGGAAACTCGAGACTATTATTATACCTATCCAATAGCAATTTTAATGTATTGTACACTCAAAATGTACACCAAAGAACTATAAAAATTCAGAAATCCGAGAGTTGGCCTATGTTTGGTCCAAGAATTTTTTCCCCCTATAATTCCTATTTTTGATGAGCAAAGCTTGAGCCTTACATCTTACGTACGTACTACATAATATTCGAAAAAAAGTAATAAACCGAAATTTTGTAAAGTAACATTATAACACTATGAAAACAAATTAGCTTTTAACCAATCCACTACATAAGTAGATGATGGTATTACTATATCAAACATTTAAATTAGCACGAATCTTAATCTGTGTTATTTAATTTAAATAATACATGATGACGGACTATGATTACTGACCACTCACCATCAAACTACAGAAAAGGAATGCCTACTTTACAACTTTAAACTATACAAACTTTAACTTGTAGTATGCAGTAATGTAGTAATAACACAAAGTATAGAATTTAGTATTCTAATTAGCTTTGAGTTCAAGTTTTCGTTAAAACTGCTTATTAGCATTATTAGAGAATGGAATGTCGTTGAGAATCGTTAAATCAAACTTCAAAATCTCCATAAATGTTTAATATTTCTTGATTTACTACGAGCAGGTTAACTCGGACATGTGGCACCCAATACACAGCTATGTATATATTTGGTGCAAAAATGTCAGTTGTAGTCACACTTCGGGTCACAAGTTCACAAATTCACAGATAATCACATATTAATAACGAAAGGACAATCCCTCGATGTTTCACAGCGAAGCTACAGAGAACATTTGTGTGAATGGTGGAATGGTGAACGACAAACTCGGTACCTTTAATACTTTAATATTTCGTACCAAATTTTATTCTTTTAATCCCAGTTAAACTGGGAAAAAGGACTTTCCTTAAGGACTTATTTTTTATGACCCTTATGCAAAATATTGACACACGAAAAACATCAATACAAGGTTAAACTATTTCAAACATCAATGGTACCTTCTTGGACAAAAAAAAGTTGGCTAACATGGTTTGACATAGTCAAAATATTATTTGTACAATAACGAAGTGTCGATCAATATTGAAGATTGAAGTTAAAATTCTTTTGTAAAGATTTTCGCTCTGTTGACATTCCATTCTCTAATTTCTAACTCTATTTAAAATAAATGACAGTAATCATAAAGTATAAAGTAATAAGTAATGTGCATTTTTGTTTATACTTACTGTGAATTTAAGTGAATTTAAATTTCTTTCCGAATAAACCCGTGCTCTGATTGAAATTTACTTGAATAAATACTTACACAATAAGCCAAACAATTCTTTCCAATTTCATGACTTATTTCACTCTTGTTACTTAAGACTTAAGTCGATTTCGTTCTTTCTTCCAAGTGTATTGAAGTTAATTCATTTGAAGTTTGTAGCCAAAACTTCAACTTTTTATTATTTCAAAGTTACTTAAATAACTCAAAAATATTTGAAAACTTTATCTTTATCGGATGCACTCATGCTGATGTTTCATTCTGTCGCAGCACTAGAACTAAAACAAATGTCGTTGAAGCATTTCCCTCACCACTAATATTAATAACTATCTATCTAACAAAGACTGGTTATTCCGCAGTCCTATCTCACTACTACTACTTCGTATATAACTACAATCAATAATAAATAATAAACTATTTAATCCCTGTACTTATAACTTTAAGCAATGTTAAACACAACAAGAAAATTCAACCGAATCATTTCAATCTCAAACGTCGACTGCTGGATGAACAGAAAATTTAGGCCAATGTGATAGGAGGAGCCAAGAGAGAGAGAGAGAGAGAGAGCACGATCCTAAAGCAACTTCACAAAAGAAAGAGAATCGGTGAGATTTTCGATGAAGCGCTTTTATACGTATAACCGACAACAAATTTTCATCTTTTACCCATCGAGTCAAGCATCTACAATGCCCCTAACTTCGATGGTCAACCCGGGAAATATCAACGGTTATATAACCATGACGAAGGTTCAGGACGATAGTACAAGCGCTTTTAACTAAATAAAAAAGGAACCGTGGGGCTAGATACCCACAGATGAAGTCGCTCAAAACAAACCGAATATTTAATGCACTTGCGAATACTATATACATTAATAGATAGATTTAATGATAGTTTACTATGACTGCCCGAATCTTCAAAGTTATAACATATCAATACACATAATATTTAAAATCAAAATATTACACATATTTGCAGCTACTTCTGCAAATAAGAATCTTTTGGTAATCAAATAGTATTTATTTGATTTAAGGAAATACCAAAGTAATTGAGCATTCAAAAGTTCTCTCGAGCTCTACCTTCATGCTTGAAGGTAGAAAAAACATAACCTACATTTATTTATCTTTATTTTATTTTGTAGCGTGGGATGTGGAAATATTAAATACTCAAGCTATCGCCTGTATAAAAATGCATGATTACTGCACTTGTTTATCATTTTTAGAAAATAAGTTTGGAAATGAGGGACTCTAAACAAATGTATAAAGCCTTGTAAAATAAGCAAAATAGGTAGTTAGGACATTATATTATCATGGTAAAAGAAATACAACAGCCGTTCACTCAACACATATTCTTTAACATTTCTGAAAATTCACTTATGGTTTAACGTATTCCACATTCGGAATAACTGCTAAAATGCAGTTTTGGTCAATTTAGAGTAACGAAAGGGTTACTAAACTAAAGTGTTGAACATTTCCTGACGGAACCTATAACTCCAGGAAACCATGCCGTTAATATCGGGTGTGCTAAGGCCTTGGAATGAAAGAACTGCAGACTTTCAGAAGCAATAAGTTGCAATCCTCACAAAGGACGCTGTAGTCAATATTTACAGCAAGAATAGCTCTAATTCGCGCCATGTAGATCAGCAGTTCCAAAAAACAACTTTCAGGCATGAATAAAAACTTGGCAAACTAATGCATGACGTAGTATACTTGTCTTTACATGTATTAAAAGGCAAGAAACATTGAATCGCCAACAAAACAAAAAAAACGTAGCAAATCAGAACCAACGCTGTTGCAACAACAGTGATAACATGCCACTTCGTGGAAGGTCGTAGTGTGTAGAAACATCACCCAGCGTATTTTACAACAAATGCATGGTTACCAAAAGCAAAGAATGATAATGTTAGGTATCCTTACGTCACACACTGACCGGAATGCATAAAAAAGCGTATTCGGGGCAAAATTTCCCCTTTAAATTGCTGAAAAAAAAACATGTGGGATGCTTGAGGGAGCTTTAGAGCACATTTTTGTACGATGGTTTAAAAAAAACCCCGCTGAAATTTAATACCGAACCTTGGATGCAGCATTCTCTTCTATGTTAAACTTTGACAACAAAATAAAAACCTTCATCCAAGGACATCCAACAAACCGCTAATACAGAAATATAGCTAATTTTATGTAGTTAATTATCAAAAAAAATTTGGCTGCCGAAGTTTGCCGATTTACTAACTATTGAATATTTTCAAACTTCACATTTAGTAGTCTTTGCATGCAATATACATATGCTGTCATTGAAAAACTGTTACAAAAATTTAATTTTAACTCAATGGGTACAAAGTATTGAAAAATCGCCTTGTAAGATATTTTTGTGCTATTTGGTCCAAATTTAATGCCCAAAAGCCTGATGCGCTTTTTTCTTGCATTCCGGTCAGTGTGTGACGTGCAACACAGAAAATCCTGAAAACATGAATTATAACAAGGCTAGTTGCACAAAAATCTAAATCGTGGCAAATGCACGATTCTGGTACTCGCTTCTAAGCTTTGCAAGAGCAAGTGGGTAGCTGCTTACATGCATAATATTCTGACTGTCCCTTAGAATTGGTGTCCTGTTGGTGTCCAGTCGCCATACATTTGGTGTCCCGTTGGTGTCCAGACTAATGTTTTTGGTGTCCAGCCCAATGAATTTTGTGTCCAGTCCAGTGCTAACTGTTTACCGCCAACACTTTTGTTTCTATGGTTTTATCTGTCATAGAAGGCCGATTTAATCGAATGGGTTTTTAATGTACCTTTGTAGGGGTTGACGGACATGATCGGAACAGTAGGGCAGCTTCGCTACCCTAAAATGTACTACGTACATAATACATACATAAATACAGCTTCATTGATATTTACTTTCAACGAGGGATAAACTTTTGCCCAGCGGCAGTTTATGCCGGCAGTTCCCTATAGTTATGATTTACTAGTAAAGTCCAGTAACAATCTCAATTGCTGCAGTCCATCGGCGTCTGAAGTTTGTTCATTGAAACATTGAAATTTACAACTTAAATCTCACTTGGTCGTTATATCAATTGCCGCCGTCAGAATTGTGACAATTAAGACTTAGGCAATATAAAGGACGGCGAGCAAGCCCATTCTATTGAAAAATGTGCAGACAAGCACTTGCACACACATGATTTCTCATGCTCAAGAGCATCAAAACTGTCTGGAAATTAAATCAACGAATATCAAACGTGGAGTTTCCTCCTTTGCAGTTTGTTTTTAAACGTTCATACGGTTCTACAGATCCCAAATTCAACGTACAAGTTCAGAGTTGACACTCACGCTATTAGCAAGACAATTCGCTGCCAATTACACGGGCCTTCTTGCCAATGAAACAAGGTACAATTTCATTAGATTTCTTTCATTCTCCGTAGATTAAAAATACAGTACCCTTAGAAAAAAATCTTGTCCAAAATTCTCATGAAAATTTGACACAATTTTTGTCGAAAATCTCATCAACTTTAAACAATTTTGATGAGATTTTGATGGAGTCTTATGAAAATCTCATCAAGAATTGTCAAATCTCATACATTTTTCGTGAATTTTTTTTCTAAGGGTAGTTCTCTCATAATATGAACAAATATTAGGTCCAAATATGTTAATGAAATTGAAAATGACCTAAAGAAACTTGTGATCCAAACTCGTACAAAAAAAATTAGCAATTCAGCTGAATCTTTATGCAGAGCTTCATTCTGTTATAAATTCTCCTGCAGTTCAAAGAATTCTGAGGATTGTGGCTGAATTTTGTTATTTTTTGGCCGAAGAACTCGGGTAATTTTTTTGTAGATCGAATTCCTGAGAGAATTCAAAGTAAAAGTTTTATACGGGAGTGCACAGTTTATTGCCACTAGGGAGGAAAAAGGACAAAAAAAATTCTCCCGGATTCTTTTACACTTTAAAAAAATTCTATTTTTAATGCATGAAAAATAATCATAAAATTCTGTCATTTAATGAATCTTTAATATCAGATTATGGGTTGTGTTAGTTTTTCCCTTTTTTTGAGTGCCCAGAATGTATTGGTGTACTAGTATACTAAACTTTCCGGCCGAGTTCGACTAGGGTTTATTGCCAGAATTTTTCAGGCAATCTTTCGGCCGAATTCAAAGCTGGAAAATTCGGGTAAGCTTATGGAACAAATCAAAAAACCAGAGGCCATACCACAGTCACTTCTTTCATTCCAGGTCTCTTTTTGCAAGTTGGTCACCCCTTTCAGCCTTGGCCACTTGTCACTCGAAAACGAGAGAAACGGAAAATGGCATGTTCGGTTTTTCAATTTGTTTCATAAGCTTACCCCAAACTTCCAGGTTTGAATTCGGGCAATTCCGGCGTTGAAAATTAGTCGAAAAGCTTATCCAAGTTTTACAGTTTTTAATGCGGCCGAATCCTGCCGACAGACAGCAAGAAAAAGCAAACGAAGTTTTCAGCCCCGACTTCGGCCGAAAAAATGTCGAAAAAAATTATATAAATTCTAAATGGGATATAAATTCTAACCGAATTAGTTCGGGATTTTTGGGTTGTGGAGGGAAATACAACCATACGATGTGTTTTATGTTCTTGTTGAAGAAACAATCAAATAAATTGCTTTTTTTCCAGATTCAGGGAAGAACTCGAAGACACAACAGTTGAAGAGAAGCGAGGTTCAATAACCATTAACCATTCATCCCACAATGCAGCGATTACTGTACCCTCGTAGCCCTACGTCATTGAATCTGACGGCCATAGGCACCGTGGACCGTGAAAAAATACATGGTATTTTCCAGCTTAGCCCTTTAATTTGGACGCGTTCATGGAACGGAAATTCTTCTGCTATGGACTCACAAGTTGATGCGGCAATCCTGTTCCGTTACGGCAGTGACCTCTTGGCCTATTCACACGACCACGTTTCGGACTCCTGGACGCTGCGCTGGCACGAAGCTTCTGTGTTCGGATCGAACGAGTCTAACTCTTACGCGCCACACAAGTACCCACTTTTTCTTTGTCACGATGAAAACGGAAACGACGACAATACGCCAACGATCCTAGTTGCCCGAACAGAGCAAGGCCTTCAAGTCTACAAAGTTACCCGCGACGGCCTCACAAACGTGGGCTCGGACGGTGGAACTTTTAATGACGCTTTTGGTTGGGCAAATGCCCAGAAAATGATGCTACTTGGCCGGTTCTACCCGAAGCAGAGTCTCGTTGGAGTTATGACACGGGATGAACAAATGAAGGTCAGATTCTGGGTCGTACAACAAAGAAAAGGGACGAATAGCTTTGTCGTTGCTCCATTTACGCGCAAATTGGCAGAGATCGAGACGGAGCCCTGGGAGGACCCAATGGCAAAATTCTCGTTAGTCGACGTTGACAGCACCGGACAGGACAGTATACTCATGGTACAACCGATTTCGAATTCAACTTCTCGGATGGATATTTACAAATTTTCCAGAGGATACCAATTATCAAAATTAGCCTCAACGGCGTTAAAAACTGGAACCCATCTTAACGATAGTGACAACTTGAACAGCGTGTCGACTTTGCGGAACGATCGCTGGTTCTTTGGAAATTTTCGCCAGTCCGCATCAAGCGAAAGGGGTTTCAAGGACTTGGCGCATTGGACACATGAAGGACTTGTCCTCTACTCAATTGGCCAGAACGCTACTGCCCATTCGCCGCCCAGCTTCACGATGGTTCATAGCGAACCTAAATTTTCTGAGCAATTAGGATGGCGATTTGCGGAGGATGTCAATTCTGCCATTCTGACAAATTTATATCTGGAGGGCCATGAAAACGATTGTATTCTTCTGTGCGGACCCTTAGGATTAACCTGTTTAGCATTTAATTCACTTTCAAAATGGGTACCCTTGGCAGTAATGGAAGAGAGCGAAAACTACCAAACCGCTTTGAGCCTTAGCCGAGTTCCATCGTCGTCAAGCGGCGAACTGGGGATTTTCACATTTGAGGGCAACGACAAAGGTAAAATCATATGGAGTCGCTTTAGTTCGCTTGGAGCTAATTTGTCGGAAGTTCTGAACCCGCGGGGTCCACGTCAAGTGTCATGGGCAACCGTGTTTACCATTCCAGATGCGGAAGAGGAAGAAAAGACCGTGGATCCTCTTACCATTTTTACCAGTAACCAGGATTCCAGGGCGGTACCGACAGTTCAACTCCCGCGGTTCATCCCACTAAATGACAAGCCCGTTCTGAAATGGGAAGACATCTCGGATTTCAAATTTCTGAGTGACGCTGTGGATCCAACAACCGGCCAGGTTCGCTTCGAAATACCGCTTTTCAACCTTGCCATTGGTCCAGCTGGGCTCGGACTCAAAACGGGACTTGTCTATGATAGTTGGAACTACAAAACATCTGCTGTAGGGGAAACTGCACATGGAGAGAATTCAGACGTCCTTGGTGTTGGCTGGTCGCTTAATTGCCCACTCAGTTTTATCTCCGTGGATCATCGCGCAGGTATAAACGAGGCGGACGCCATATATTCCCTTTCGGTTCAGGGTCAGGTCATACCCTTGGTTTCAACCTCTGATTCAAGAAATTCAACGGGATTAAAACTGTTTGAACTTGCGGGTCACACAGACGACGGCAAAATCGTTTTCAGTTACAACCGCTCGACTCAAATCTGGACTGCGACAAGTAGGACTGAGACGGTTTACTACGGCCAAACAAAAATTCAAAACGGGACTTTGATGACCACGGCGGGAGCTGTCCAGTGGAGTTTGTCTTGGCCAAACTGGCGCGGGATTGGGGCTGAAGAAGACGGACATCTCCTTCAACCGCTAGCGATCCGTTGGTATCTAAGCCGGCGTCAACCAAAGGAGAGTCTAGAGTCAGAATTTTTCGATTACTTTTATGAGACCGACAATGAAGCAGTACGCAAATTTAATGGGAACCAATTCACACTGGGAGTTCGCCTTACCAAAGTCACCGATTCGAGGAGCTCCATGGAAATGAGAAATGAAGTTGTCTTTGACTATGCCCGAAAACCCGAGACCGGATCATCTAAAGACAAACCCTGGCTGATTCCCTTAAACAACGGCGGGATTAACAACGCAAAAAAAAAGTTTGCGGTCCATTTTCCAGTGCCACTAAGATCCGCTGGCATTGACTATTTTCTCCGATCCGTATCAGTCACCACGGCCACGTACACTCAAAACTTTCGCTTTGATTACAAAGTGGACAAAAACCAGGATGGGCAGACCTATATCCTCCAGGGAATTCAGCAGAAATTGACCTCCAGTTTTGCACCTCTCTTTCAATTCCGCTATACAGACTTACCGGAGATATCACCGCCTGCGGCAGTTCTTACCCGCATTCAACTACTACAAGGATCATCTTCTGTAGAACTCAAGCATGACGTGACGAGGCTCAGTTCCAGCTTGAAAATGCGACCACCCAAGCCGGCCAAATTCCAACTCCCTGTGGGGTCCTCACCGGCAGCCATTGTTCAAGGTCAGCATTATTCTGTCGTAGCCCTTCAAGACAAGGACCCAAATGCCTTTGGAGCCGTTATCCTTCACGTTATAAATGAGGGTGCATCAACCAGCGTGTTTTCTACCCGCAGCAACGTTTGGCTGCCTCAGCGAGACCAAACAAATGCGGTTTTGATCTTTTCTGTGACCCCGTTCCAGAATTATTTTGTGGTCACGATCCTGACGAAGGACGCTCAACGACTCTGCGTGGTTTATCAACGGAATGCAAAAACAAATGCTGCGTCTTGGACAACGGCCGAAAATTGTTTTGTCACCAACAGGGCTTCAACGGTGAAAAACATTGGATCGACGATCGCGGTCCTGGAGTTAGAGGACCTGGGTGATTCAAAAATGTTGCCAAGGGCAAAAAAATCGGAAATCACGCTTCTGGATTTTGATTGGAATACCAGCAATATCGGCCATGAGGCGATGCCAGGATGGCAACGTACAAAGGTTTCTACGGATACAAGGTGGATCTGGTTTGCAATGGATCAGGGGCAGATTGTGGGTTATGACGACCGGGATATCTGGCTTCTGCATCACGAAGGGGAACGGCAATGGGTGTCAAAGAAAGTGGGATCCTTTCCAGGTGAGTTTTTGAGACGATTTTTTGCTACCGTGATATCCGGCAACTTTGTTAACGTTAATTGCTGCTAGAATTTAAGACTTGAGATGTGGAACTCGGTTTTCTGCAACTTTAGTTTACGATACAAGCATAAAAGATCTACAATAGTAGAGCATAGAACAGGTCGGCCTCCTGATTCAATGGTGTAAGTCATTCATCCCCATGTGCAACTTTCAAAATCAACTGGAATTTTAAAAAAATACTTTTTCATAGCAAAATCGCAAAACTTCGACGCCGCTCGTCAAAAAATGAACCGTGTGTGGTGATACAATGGTTTACCGCTCGATCAGGCTCATCAAAATCTGACAAAATGGTGTAGGTTTCACCAAAATCCCAGCAGAGCACTTGCTGAGTGTGCATTGTAAGGCTT
>JAQIVE010003043.1:0-17989 GCA_034698285.1 Sminthurinus bimaculatus | reverse complement strand
CTATAACACAAGTAACTGGCATGCATTCATTCATTTAGAAAGCGTAAAAGTAAAACACGTTTACTGTTCTCTACAAGTGTATGTCCAAGCGTATATATAAAAAAATAACATGACTCATCAGTCAAAGATAATGTGTTTCATACGCAGTGGTTTTTATGCAGATAATTTCTCTAGATTTTTCAATATGTAAAGTAGTAGCATGTTGAAAAGTCTAGGCCATTTACATAATATTCTGAGTTTGAGTTAGTAAAATGGACTTACTTAAAATCAAATAAATGAAGGTGAAAGAAAGAAGCCGAGAAACTTTGGGGACAAATAATAATATTATCATCTTTCTCCAAAACATACAGGTTTATATCGGTGTGTTCATTATCCATGTAAAATGTATATTGTATGTATAACATGCATGTATTGTATAGTATGCACTACTAATACTCAAAATGACATCCTGCAATGTATTGTAAATGTTGTATGTAGCTGTACATGCAAATATAAAGAGTTGCATGATCCACTACTGTACACATAACTATGGGTGTACTGTGTACTACAGATAGAAAGATACGCTGTTGAAGCATAGAGACGAAGAAGAAAGTAAAAATTACTATACTTGCTTCTCGAAGATGACGGGAACGGTCGGCTAAAAATAGTTATTTTGGAAAAGCTGAAAGTTTAACATACAATATCTGTTATACGTTTGCAAAGCCAGTAGCTATATAGTGTAGGCTAACATCTGTACTTGCTAGGACTAATGCAGATATTTATATATATATATATTATATGCTACATATTATTCCGACTTAGGCTTTACAATTTCAAATATGTGCATATATTTTTATGTTATATTTCAAAGCTTTTAACATCTGTACAAGATGTACAGTTTTACTATACCCGAGTATACAAGTAAGAATGTATGTGCAATGTACATGTGTGCAGATCATATGAACGTGAAGTCAACGTACAAATATATTTTATAACTTATAACATACGTCGGCATCAGTGCAGGAAATACTTACATTTATTTTTTACTATATTTTGCTTGCTTTCTGCTGAATAAATGGGTAGACTAACGTATACACATGCAAATCTATAAAGTGTAAACACTTTTTAATCATATAAATAATAATGTAATAATATGCCATAATAATGAGAATCATAAGAATGTATTACGCGTATGGTATAAGAAATCATCAGCAATTTAATATTAATCAACAATTCCCGATGTTCGGAATTTTTTCATTTGGTTGTGGTTTCTGGGAAAAGTGCAACTACCTTGTTTTTTGTTTCTTATGTGCATAAAAAATAACTTGAAAACTCTAGAAAATTCGTGGCATAAGGCATAACATAGTGAGTAAATAGGGAATACGAATACATCAATGACTTGAATTTGTCCAAAATTGTCATTCATTTGAATTCAATATTTTCAGCCTGTTTCTAGCTCAGAACTAACGTCCCAACTTGGAAGCCTCTACGCTGTAAAAGTTATCGTGCTGAATACTGACATTTAAGTTTAAAATTGTACAACATGCTTACATGCTACATGCATATGAACGTAAAATACACACGTTGCTCAAGACAACGCGAAGAAAGCAATACTATACAGATATAACATATTTAAAAGGTGAGTATACTATAAGGTTAGAGGAAGGAGAGAAAAAACAGGCTCTCTTTCTAACGTCTGTCAGACTTTTCTCCCTATGTCTATCTATATCTGTAATCTGTGCATATTATACTGTATTTTCACTATTCTCTTACTTATGCAGAGAATAAGTTTTGAGAGATCTCTCGAAAGCACACAAGTTGAACATCGAGATGGGGTTAAAGGAACAGTATGTACAGTTAACATAGTGTGGACTGTATAGTACTAACTACTAACAATAAGTAAGTATTTATGTGGAGGAATTGGCTACGTTCAAAGTCTGGGCCGTGTTTGTATGTATGTGTATGTGTAGGTATTATGTGTAACAGGGAATTTCTGCCGCTCCGATTATGCAAAGAAAATACTCTGAAACGTCTTTCTTCATCCCGTCATTCTCATTTTCAGCTTCCTTCTTGCCGTTCCTTTTCACGTTTTATCTTATTTCTGTTCCACACAACGTCGTTCACTTTAACATTTAACAGCAAAGATTGAGAAGATTTTGACAATAATGTTTCCCCTCAAATTTTCCAAAAATAAGGTTCGAATTTTAAGAGAAAAAAATATCCAATAATGTAGTCTTGCAGTTAAGTTGGTTGCCATCATCATTGAATATCAATGTCCGTTATACCATTTGACATTTGGTCGGAAGGGAAAGTGATAATAGTTTGATTTTAACGATCCAAATAATATACAAAATTGAAGTTACATTGATTTGTAACACGGTTCCAGTTTGGTTAAGTGGGTTGACATTAAAACTGGGAAAATACCAAATAACCAATTTAATTACAAATACGGATTTTATTGTTGAAATAAATAAATGGTTGGGAATGGGGGAATGACAACAAGCTGATTTCTAGTAAAATACTGAAATAATAGTGAAATTCCATTGATACTGATGCTCTTATGCAATTACTGTGAAAAGTGAGAAAAAGGAGATGAGTATAGCAAAAATGAGCAAGAGATTTAACAACACCAAATCCAAATAATATTATCAGTATTTACAAACGTATCACGACCAAGTTGAAAGTGAAATTATATTAGAAATTGGCAGTCGTAGCGATTGCTTTGAATTGAGATTGAAATTGAACTGTGTCTGTTGTGAATCGTTTGGGCATTCGCATTGTATGTATCCCCTTACTTTATCTTCAGCTTGTGTGGCCTCATACATGTATATGCATATGTGTAGCGTAATATGTACAAAAAAATCAAAGGAAAATATTATATATAGAAACTCGACAACAGGCTCCTGCTGCATGATGTGAAATCTGAAATCAAGAAAAGCACCCACACTATAAAAAAGCATTCATGGATTTTTTTTCTCCAAGTTTTTTGTGCGTGAATTCACGACATACATATATATGTATGACTATTACGCTCTATGTATAGCAGAACTGATGTTTTACGCATACATATTGCCTACCATATAGTGCTACTTCTATCAATTATCAAGTATTCAGTGTTTCTTATTCCCGTATTTTTGGTTAAATAACTCGGTGCATATTCCTATACTTCAGAAATGACCTTTTTGAATCGTCATGTTTATTAACGTGTGCACGTAAATATAGGTACATACTTTTATTTGGAAAAAACATCGATTACATGAACGCATGTATGTACCTTGTACCTACATTTAACTGTCGCGATTTGTCGATTTTGAGCATCGGTTCAGGGTTAAAGGTCAAAAGTCGTCGAGACCTTCGATCCCTAAGGAGTTAAGAGTCTTAGGTTGGAAGAACAGAAATTCATCCCGATAAATTAGTAAATAAATCCAGAAAAAATAGTATTGACATTTTTTTAAAAATCGCAAGTTTTACATTGTTCTGCCCCTAGAGAAAGCGGCGAAAAATGTTTTTCAAAACTTCTTCGGGGCCATAATTTATTGAATCCGAACGGACTTGTTTATTGCTTATTGCATATAATACTCAAGTTACTTACGGGAAAGTTTAAGTAGACCTGAACCCGAAGCAGAAAAATTGCGACAGACTAACGTACATAGTGCATACATATTTACTTGTATCAAGCCTACATGAAGATTTGCATTATTTCTCGGTTCATTTCCGGACCTTGATTTTGAAATGTGCAGTGAATGTGAATGTACTACAGATTACAAATATATATATATATATGTGTAAGAAGATTTCCTATCAATAAAGAACATGAGATACATGGATTCCTCGGTGTCTGCCTGTCTCCTCCATATTTGTGTAGGTGGAAGACCATCAAGATGACGATTTGACTGTGTATCTAGTGATCTAGTCTGCAAGTTACTGTTGCTTTAAGTTGACTCTCGGATATGTAAACAGAAGATACTTTATATAATACATATATGGACACTAATAGAATTAAAGTGCAAGCAGTTGATGCATTGAGTTTTGTCGCATGTGATGAGGAGACTATACAAATTCAAGTCACTACAGTAGACATCCCAATTCCAATCCAATCGCAATTGAATCTGGAGAACACTTCCGCCATATATAAGTAGTGTTATATATTATACTAGGTATCTATAATGTCGTCGTACAAGAACACCTACGTAAGTCCACAATTCAAATTTTGAATCTAATACATACCATTGATCACTAAGTATACGAGACACATAATATGTATTATCCGGTACATATACATACAGATATTTTTATATTATGTATTTTCCTGAAAAAATAGAGCATCGTCCTTTTGAGTGCAAACAGTAGTGCCTTATTCGTATGTTTTTGTTGTGTAATTTTAGCAATTTTTACTTAAACCATCATTTGATGTTCTCCTTTGAGTTAGTGTGTCTCTGTTTCCAAGTCTGAGTGCGTAGTATTTAAATATATACTTATGTATTTATATACATACTGACTGTTTTTCATGTGAATTGTGATTGTGTTCACGTGTGTATGTGTGGAAAAATAAAAATAAGCGAAGTTGTAGTATGTGTATACAGTGTATACCAAATACATAATACATACAGCTCATTTGCCATTGACTATTTATATTTAATCGGAAAAATTTAGCTCACAAGTGGAAATGGTGACTTTGAATTCTCCGTGAACCAATGTCATTGTCATGTTGAAAGGAATCATCTACCTCACATCTTTCTTTTGTAATTTCTATTTGACTTGTGTATGCTTAATCTTATGCATAATATTTTTGTGCCCTTGTGTTTCAATCATTTTCTATGTATAAAAGTTGAAAGTATTTAGAAAAAAATAAACCTGCGTATATATGTATAATTCTTATTGGTTACAGGGTAACTGGAGACTTGTGCATTGCTTTTTTAAATATAATGTACTTAATAAATGGCATCTCCATCTCCTTTGTTTTGACAGCTAATTTTAAATCATCTACATGGACGTACAAAGCTAATGTAGCGGTCACGCACCTTTGTGTCTGTCTTTGTTTGTACTAAACGCGTGTTAAATCCGTTGTCTCCCTAAATTTTGTCACCATATGGAAATGGGCTGATAACTAACTCGGTTATATTATAATATATTATTCAAAAACTTTTGGACTTGGACCCAGTTAATGACTTTGACGGGTCTTTTGGCAAACGTTTAGTTTAGACGTACAGATTTATCAGTTAACCCGTAGGAGCTTTCCTTTTTTTCTTTCTAAACTGTGCAAAGCATATATACAAATGGGTTAAACTGGAAACATAATGTATACAGTATACATACGCAGTGTAATGTACACAAAGACAAACATACAATTGTTTTCAACGTCTTGAATCTATTTAAGCTGTAAAAGAATCGAGTCTGGTCGTCTTGCTCCTGTGTATAATATTTTATTTGCGTATGTATTGGAGCAAATTTTACATTCACTGTGTAGTGTGTACTGTACTATTAATGGTAGATCTGCTTGTATACATTTAAGAAGAAATAAGAAATACGTAATATGTCTAATGTCTACTGTAATACTATAAACAATGAATATGTATATGCAAAAGTAATTCTACCAAAATTGTAATCCCTTCTGTCTGTCTGCCTCCCTGGTTTTGCACGTCTATTCCATGTGTAATGTGTATGTAATGCATTCTACTGTATACTATAAATGTATCTAGTATCTACGTTAGTTATGTGTGCATAGTATCTCTCATCTCTTTTCTTTATACATATCTACGTTTGCTTATCTTCAAAATTTGACAATATTAAACAAGGCTTGCTTCATTTATTACTGACTTGACTAATATAGATACAAATATTGCAAAGTTTTACGCCCTACACTAACATCACAAGATACTGAGACTGGTTTGTCAGTCTTCGTCTTTGCCTTATTGCTAGCTTGTTAGTTCTCATGCCTTAGTTTGGTTTATGAAGATTAAGCCCTATGATTTACGCAACAAACCTTTTGAAAAAATTAAATCTGAATCTTTTTGAAAAATGTGTGTACGATTTGATTTGACTAGTCAAATTGACAGTATCTGAATAATTAGGGTTGTTTGTAAAAACCGTGAAATGACCAAAACCTTGAACAGCATAAATCAATGATGTTATATGAAAATGAATAGTTACTTTTGAATACATTGGACACATAGTACATAGTACACATGGACAAAAATGCGCAAATGATCTTCTATCTAGAAAGCTATTTATGTACCTGACAGCCAAAGTTTGGATATTATGTTACTGATTATGAATTTATCCTAGCCTATTCTTTTCGAAAATGAAGGAGGAGAGAACGATGTTTGAAAGCCTACTTTCTGTTTTCGTTTTTTTTACTTACACCGATTCTGACAGTGTACAACATACGATATTATCGTAATAGCCAAATCAAATTATAGCTTGTATCTTTCTAAAAAACGTTTTTCATTGTAATTTGATAGCGTAATTGTAATTATGCCAGATGTATTTAATTCATATACATGGATTGTGGAAACTGTTTTGATTTTTTATGATTATTATCTGTGAATACGTAAAAGTCACGAGTCAGCATGTTGCTGATATTAAGCCAAAACAATTGTCATGCATGTTAGATCCGAAATCCGAAACGTAATGTTGTAAATAAGTATAGAGGATAGAGGACCTAGAAAGTTTGTGTATAGGAAACTGAAAAATGAATTGAAAAGTTGTACTGCGTATTAGTGACTACTTAATGTGTATGTCTGCTCCTTGAGTTCATATTAACTATAAACTATACAAGTGTAACAATGGTAAATTTAATGTATACATGCCATGCTTTTTCCGACCTTTGTATACTTGAGTATTGTACGTGTATAGTCGCGACTATACACCTACAATACTCAAGTTTAGTTTTACATTAATAATATGATGCATCATGGAAGTTAAAATCGAAATTATAAAATTTTTTCTTTAAATTTTAGGTCCCTTGGCGAGGATCGTCTTCGTCGTATTCCTCGACTCCATCATCAACTAATGCAAGCAATTCTTCAAATTCATTATCTACGAGTTCATCATCCAAATATACTGGTAGCAGTTCCAAGACAGACTTGTCAAATATCAAGGTGAAATAATATATTAATTCTAGCTAATATTTAATACATAAGACATAAGTAAGACTACTTTGTTGTAAAAATTGTACTATGCAAACAAGCTTGATTCACATCGAAAACGGCGTAGTACAATTCAAGGTGTCGTACATACACAAACCTGTGTCACAAATTCGAACGTTGTCGAAAGTTGGAACTTGCACGTAAACTGCGATACAAACTTGAATGTACAATATTTGATTTGAAATGAAAACAAGCACTTTTAGAGTTCATACATTTAAATTTGAAAGTAAGTAAGTATATTATTTGTGAAAAACTGTTCAATATTTGACCTTTTTCTCCTTTTGTCTATGCTGATTTAACATGAAAAACAGCCATAGAAGAAAAAAAACGGTTAGTTTATGCATGTTCTGCGGCGGTTTTTTCGGAAATGCAATTTTTATAATTATTTGCTTTTCTCAGTTCTCAGCTGAAATTTTTTGTTTTTTGTCCCAAAAATGTCTGGAACGAGTATAGATTTTATTTTTTATCTGTTTGTGTTACTGTTCTGTTTAAAACCAGGAGTTTAGAAAAGTTTGCAGTAGAAATAGAAATTGAACGACAAGTGAAATGTTAGGAAATCAGGTCGGTTTGCAAGGAATCTGTCAAACAAATATTTATAAACTGAGTATGCAGAAAAAATGTAAAAAAGGTATTTGACACAAATAAGTATATTGTGGTATCTGGTGTATAACTCGTACTATCTTACTTCACAACTTATCTAATAAGCTATAAGCTATAAACATTTAAAAATTTAATAAATATTTAGCTCTTTTTTCTTGCACATATTCAAATGTTGGTCACTCATGTTTATAATATCTTCCTCTCTTTCTCATAAATTTTAGCAAACTTCAAGCTATACACCTTCAAGTTCTACGTCAAATACCTCTGGATATTCACGTTTTTCAACAAATACACGCACATCAACCTCATCATCTTTATCATCTAATACTGGTGCTGGATCTACTTTATTGAACGCAAATAATTATCTATCTAGTTCGTCATCGGGGAATTCGGGGACAAAACGAGAAAATGTTTATAATTCTTCATCATCATCAACGTCAACACCTACTTCTTCTACTTCGACAGCTCGACAAGAGCGAGAAAAGAGTGGTTTAGCAAGTGGAAGTTCAATTAGAGATAAAATAAACTCACTGAGCTCCTCAGGTTCAAATACAAATGCATCGTCATCTCTTACGAGTAAAATAAGTCAAAACAATGCAACTTCCTCCTCCATGTTAAGAGAGAAAAGTGGTCTTGTACCTTCATCGTCGCTGTCCGCATCCGTGAAAAGAGAAAAAAGTAATGTTGGTTCCTCATCTTCTTCTTCTTCAACGTACACAAGGGAGAAAAGTGCATTAAGTTCAAGCCTAACTAATGCAATCAATAATAATTTATCAGCAACATCAAAATTATTGTCATCCCTATCAAATAATAATAATGACACAACTTCTTCTTCGACTGTAACAGGCGGTTCTGCATCTTCTTCTTCTACGTCTTCTTTATCATCAACAATGTCATCATCGTTATATCGTTCGTCATATGCAAGATCTGGTTTGTCAAACTCTTCCAGTACGACTCCATCCACAACAACGTCAGGCCTATCAACGTCACGTGCATCGTCCTCATTGAATTCTTCCAGTATTGGAGCAAATACTACCGCAACAAATAACAATAGTAATAGCAGTAGTAACAACACAAGTAATAATAATAATAGTAATAATCCTGCATCTAGTAGTTATCGAATATTTACAACTCGGAACATAGCCACTAATTCAAATAGTGGAGCAAGTAGTAATAACACGAATATTGACTCATCTATATCATCGTCATCATCATCATCAACCAAATCGGCAGGAGCAAATGCCGCAATGACAAGTTCATTAAGGACAACTGCGCGTTTCGGTTTAAAAAGTGCGACATCACATGCCCATTATAGTTCAACTCTCCCTGCAGCTGCTAGTAAAGTGGTAGAGGAGGCAATAAATAAATCGATGGCCAATAGTACTAATAGAAAGCAAGAAAAGAATAATGCTGCTAATAAAAGTCGACCAAATGATGAACCAGTAACATGGATGTCTAGAGGAACTTCACCATCACCTAGTACTTCAGCTACTACTAATTTTTCTAGTGTGAAATCAGCAATATCAGCCGATACTGTCCCAACTATAAATCCACAAATTGATGTGACCATTGTTGTCAAGCACAAGGAAGCTCAGACAGATGATAAACTATGTGCATCGCCTCCTACAGTGAATAAATATACATCGTTGTCATCCATACCACGACCATCTCCATCATATTATAGCCCATTCAGTCCGAGTACTAGTCGTTTTTCCTCCTCGTCCAACAAATCTAGTAATAATAATAATACTGATAATAATCATGCAGTAACTGAAGTAGATGGTAGTAGTACAGACTATGCATCAAATTCAGCAGGTATTAATAAAAATTGTAATAATATTGAAACGAAATCCGCCGGAGGAGCATCAATATCAAGTCAACAAAGTGATCAATCACGTACCTCCCACATTTCAAACTCGAATGCAAGTCGTAAAGGTTTTATAGAAAATAATATGATGCAACAACGATCTAATACAAGTTCCAATTCTCCTCCTTCTGGTGGTACTACCGCAACTTCAAATAATAATAGTGGTGTAAATAACATTGCAGGTTTAGTAGTTAATTTACCCAATAAAGAATTTCGCAAATCTGCTCTCAATGCTGATTTAGAGAATAAAGAGGCGGAGGAGGAATTTGCAAAAAAACAAGAAGAGCTTCGGTCTCTAAAAGGTCAACAACAACTCCAACTCTCAGGATCAAAAAGAGATTTAAGCAGACGACCACCTACAGATCCAAATAAGTCAACTTATAATACTAATAATAATTTACCAGCAACTACCAATTTAAATCATCAAAGTCGGTCTATGAGTAGACTTCCAGGTCCAGGAGGACTTCAGAAGAGTACTTCTTCAGCCACTACGAATTCACTGGCCAAGATGAAATCTGGAAAAAGTATTTCGGCCATGAGGAAAAATAGTACGAGCAGCTGTAGTGAATCTGAATCTGGAAGTTCAATGTCCTCATCTTCTATGACAGGAGGCCTTACGCCGTCAAGTAGTGCTAATAATAACAATAAGAATGCTAGAAAAAAGGGAGGAGCCATGAATTTAAATACTAGTAACACTACGTTATTGCCTACGAAAATTTCTACAGAAGGCAGACGGGGAAGTGTAACAAGCACAACGAGTTGCTCCTCTGTTTCAAGTAGCCGAAGTAATAGTAGTGACAGAAGCCGGAGTAGTAGTAAAAATAGCGGAATTTCTCGGAGAATCCCCCAAAATAGTGTACAAGTTCCATCGCAGCAGCAACAAGTCAACGCAATGAGTGCGTTGTCAATCGATAAAAATTCAACTAACAACAATATCACAGATGAAACAACACCGGAAGAGACTCCAAAGCAATCGTCCTATCTTTTACGTGCCTTGGCTTCCGCTGGAGAAAAGTTGGCCTGGGTTCGGCGCTGCGAGTCAGGCTCAGAAATACCGTGGTGGCTGGCGGCATCAAATAGCAATGTTCCGGGTTTGGCTTCAAAAAATAAAGCAAGCAGTGGAAGTGGTAGCGGTAACAATAATTGTATGCAGCTAACTAAAAGTCCAACAACTAAACAGATGGCTATTCCTGAAGAAGAAGGAAATACAAATACTACTCTGCTTTCTCCTACCTTTCCACTTCAGCAGCAGAAACAACAACATTCAAAGTGTCATGATGATGATGATGATGATAATGATGATGATGGCTTGAATTTCAATTCAGATACAGACTTGGAAGATAAGGATGAGATACTAGGAGGGAATACAAAACCTCATTTTCAATGTCCTGAGGAAACAGCAACTGCATTGTCATCTTCGTCATCTATAGCTCCGCTGGGAGAAAGAACTAGTCCTGATGGTCGTGAAATTACGTCAAACTCCAATAGTCCAAAAACTACCTTGAACTTACTCAAAGACAAAGACAAGACGGCCAAATCTAAGTCTAAATTATTCATCTGTAGCATGACAAATATTGATGATATTCTTGGTACTTTCTCCACATCTCCAGTGCCACCAAAAGATTTCCCTGTCGTAATGGAGAACAGTAGAAGCAGCGGTAGTAATAGTCGATACAGTATTACCAATGAAAATACTACTTCTGCCACCCCAGTTTGTTCTAATACTAGTCCCGGTAATAATGATAATAAAAATTTTGAGGCTACACATGACTCTTCTGATGATGAATCCGTTGATGGCGTACAATACGATGAAGACGACTCGTCGGATGACGACGGTTCTACTGGTACATCTAGTAGCTTTGAGGAAATTGATCCAGCATTTATTGACTCTAATAAATTAAGGTAAGTTGACATATTTATTTTTTGAACCTTGTCTCTTCTTACAAGCTTTATGGGAAAGTATCTCACATTTATTGTACATATATATATATTATAGTTAAGTTTACCAAACGATATAATAATTCATTCGTCAATAGAAAAGTAGGTGACAAATTGCATAATATTTTATTGAAAGATAGAGAGTAGAGAGCGAGAGAGAGAGAAGGAAAGAAAGAAAGAAAGAAAAAGAAAGAAGCACAGATGTGGGGGGGTGGATGTTAAAAGATTTTTTTTTCTACCTAAATTATGTTGCAAAGGTATTATATTATTACTATACCTTTGAGAGGAAATTTGAACTAAAAAATATTGTTCAATACAATGCGTGCGTATAGTGCGTATTATGTATATCATTTTTTTGTAGTACTTGAAAATATGTGAGTTTAAGTCATATTACTTAAGAAACTTTCTCACATTTGCTCAGTTTAACAAAGGATATGTTTGACTCGTAAATTCCTAATCATAGC
Source organism: Sminthurinus bimaculatus (assembly GCA_034698285.1). Lineage (NCBI taxonomy): Eukaryota > Metazoa > Arthropoda > Collembola > Symphypleona > Katiannidae > Sminthurinus > Sminthurinus bimaculatus. Next base: position 5,993 of record JAQIVE010003043.1, on the reverse strand, counting down.
ACGCCTGACTACTGACTATTCTAAATCTAATTTAACGTGCTGCTTTCTTGAATCATGTAAATCAATGAGCAGATGTCCGCTCATGCTATTAAGGACGGTTCAAACTGCTGGATTTACCGACAGAATACTTGAAATGATATAAGACAAATATCACAAACATGGTATGTATACGTAGATAAGAGCATTATTCTAATGGTGATCCTTTGACTCTTTCAGGAAGTCGGAAATTCGTTTTCCCTTTCAAGAAAAATTCTTCATTCATTCATTCTTTCCCTTGAGTTTCAACAATGAACCAGAGAATTTCCCTATCGTTTTCCCCTTTTCTCATTCTCGTTTTATCCTTTCTCCTCTATTAGTTTCCCCTTTAGCTAACAATCAGTATATAATCGTATTAAACAGTTTCTCCACGAGGAGGATTTACGACACAAATATTTTATTATACTAAAGTAGCGGATCAACGACATACATGCATTGAGCGTGCAGACATCACGTACGTGTGTATAACATGACAATTTATTGCCTTATGTATCTTTCTAAAAACGTTCTCTAGCTGAATAGAAATGTTGTTGCATCAACTTTGTCCTCAGTCCTCACCCTTTCCATCCGATGCAGCTCATCTCGTGTACTTAATACTTAATACCAATAGTAATATGTATTAATGGATGGCGTTCCACATCCAGTCTCGTTAAATTGTACTGTACAATATTATATGCCCTCTCTCTTTATGTACATTTGCGGGGTTTAAGTGCTCTTTTGGGATTTACTTCATTGTATGTTTTTACATACTACATTTTATTATAAAGGAGAGTGTGTGCATGAAGTGTAATAACATGTGTAGCTCACATTAATGTAAAATATAGAAAAATTTCAAGACTTTCCTATTAAGGGTGCAGAAACGAGAGGCCAGCATAATATACTTTACAATTTAGAACTAAGATGAAGAGAGCCAATTTCATAAATTCTTTATCTTTTCCTTAATATGTGTATTCGTGCATGTGTAATGTGTACTGTTGCAAGCACAAAATGGGAAAATTGTAATGCACACGTTGAAATTACAAATCTTTTCACCACGAACGACGATACTCATAGATGTGTAGGATAAATAATGTGTATTAATATTAGAGAGGTTATGCAAACTAGTGACTTTCTTTAGACTTTTAGAGTTGGAAACAAAGGATGTCCTAAAAAATTCAGCGGATATATAACTGCTAACTACTGATTTTACAGCCATAGCATTCAGTATTCGGTACATTCTTATATTCTAGGATCCCAAACGTCTAAAGTCGGGCCCGAGTTTCCAGAACCTCTCTATTGTAGTTATGTATCGTATTTCGTATTCTTCATAATATTATTATTGTTATGTATGTAGTGACAGTATACATTAGTGGTTATTGTCAACCAGCAATTGCGCTCTTGATCAACCATTAGAGGGTATACTGCTACCATCCTGCCTTGTTGACTTTCATCTCTTTGTCGTTGTCTCTGTGTACTTGAATTCAATTAGAAGCCGACATTGATCATGCATCTAGGAGTTGTGTTAGTCTCTATAATTTAAAAAAATGACATACTGACAAGGATTAAACCATTCCCAGATACTTTAGGCTTTAGTCGCTTCTCGTGTTTTAATCCTAGTGGACCAAATAATACACGGGGCAGTTCAAAACGTTCAAACATGTCTTGTACTTGTCTTTATTTTCTTTTTTTGTGATGTGATGCAAAACACTGTGAATTATTTTATTTATTTCAAATAATAAGTTTATAAACTGTAGTATTTTTCTAGGTGTGCAAAATTTATTTCATGCCTTGATGTGTCACGTGTACCTATCTATAGGTAATAATAAGTACAACTTGCTGGACAAATGCCTAAAATATCAAATGACTCCAACTAACTTCAAAAAGTAGTACAAGTGAATCTTATAATAGAGTTTCTTGTTGTGTGTGTATTTGCCTTTTTCCCTTATATCTTTTGTTCAGAGAAAAGTTTATCTAGGTGTGTGACAGAGTGAGACAAACGGGGTTCAAAGGAAGCCAAGTGAACTATGAAGTAAAAAGTATAGTTGTTTCCACTCCGTGTAATACAAAATGCAAAATATCAATATATACAATATACATAGGTAAAAGGCATATACATACCTATTTAACATTTCGTCATTTGGAACACATTGTTTTTACTATCAATCATCATCGTCGACCCAAGTCATTCAGTCAGTGCACTCTTTTCCATTTCCTTTCTCATCAATGACTATGTTATATGATGGTATAGTATAACTATAAGGCTATATACATATTCTATACATTTTTGAGGTGTAGGGTGCAAGTTGTATTGTGGCATAAGTACAGTTTGTGGATTTATTTCCGTCAGATGTGTATAGAGAGATATATGTACTTGTAAGTTATAGTAACTGCGGATAGATAATGTGGTTGTTTCTTGTGTTTGTTGGATGGATGGTTGGTGAAAATTTCGGGAAAAGAAAAGAATGACATAAACTGATATATGTAAGCACAATATTATTCGTTTGTTCTTCTTCATCCCCTCGTCTGTACATGTCCTATGCAGAATTCTGATTCTTCCTATATCTGCTGATCAACAACATACCGTGGTTTGTTGTTACAGTTCTTTGTTTAAAAATAGCTGCTTCTCTCAACTCTACTCATTTCCTTGACTAGATAAAGAGGGAAATCTAAGACACCGTCAGATTTTCTAACTGCACACATTACACATACAGCCGATGTATATACATCCAGTATCCAGTATTAATTTAAGTGTGTGCATCTCATACGTCACTCGTATTACTTAACAGTATTTTATGTATATCAATATTGTATTTCGATATCATTGTCTATGATGTCAATTCCTCTGATAATTCATAATCATGTACTTACTGATGTTACACGTAAATCTAAAGACAAAGTTTTATTTTGCTGCTCTTTGATTTGTTTATTTTTATTTTGGTACTGCAGACAAATAATATGATATGATGTTGTAGAAGGATAATGTTTAATTGCAATTAGTAACCCATGACTCATTAGTGCTCAATACTTACATACGTACTTAGTACTTAAAATACTTTGCTATAGTATGATGTACAAGTATAATATAATGCAATACTTATAGGCTAGTGAAAGTGAACGTTCTGTATACTTCACAGGTTAGAAGAGGCTGGAGCTGTTTGGTGTATGTATTTTAAGATTCGCAAGTCAGGAAGGGATAACTTTATACAATTGTAAAATCTAATGCACAAGCTCAAATTAATGCCAAAAATTTTTTTGTGTGTGGTTTGTTTGCAGCTCATGTTCCGCGCTGCAGTCATCCCAAATGTCGACGAAGGATGAGATTGCCGGTAACAATGTAGCGGCAGCCACCACTTCCAGTGGACTGATTTCTCAACAGAAAAAGGTTAGAAATAATGATTTGAACCACTTTCTTAAGCCTTGTTAGTGTTTCCAAGCAAGTTTGTACTATGATGAGGGGGGGCTAAAAACAAATGGAGAAAGTGGGGTTATGTATGACAGCATTAAAGTTACAATTAGAAGCAAAAGGAAATGGTGTTATAGAAAATTTTGTGTCCATACACCGTTCGTACACTATTGCAATCTAAAATCTAGTCTAGATATTATTGCCTTGATGTTATTTGTGTCTATGTCCCATAAAACATAGAGATACGGATGCATGCATGCATTTGTTTTTACAGGCGCCGAATAGTATTGCCAAAGGTATAAACAATCCCAAGTTGAAAAATAAGCATTGGTGGTGTTTATGAACTTTTATGTGATGTGAATTTACTCCCACATCAAATTGATCAGGTTGAACAGACCAGAGTTTACAAAATTAGAGTTCATTTGAGCGCACCTTGAATCATAAAAAATTTCATGTTCTTATTTTTGGTTGCATGCAATGTTTTAATAGCATATAATATGCATTTGAGGAGGTTGGGGTGCTATACTGTTTCAGTGAAGAACACTTATTAGGAACAGGGGCCATATTTATTACTGCCTACTGCTGCCTGACTCACCGTCAGTATTTTCTCGTGGTTCGTTCATTCCTCCTTTTGTTACGTCTCTTTTCCTATTAAACATATTTAATAACATGTTGTATATTATTATGTCATTCTTTGTTATGATTGATTTAACAAATTTTGAGCAAAAGAGAAGCGAGGATTGATCATGGGAAAATGGAAATGACTGTGCAATCAAAAGAAATACCAGAATACAAACACTGGTTTATGATCGTCTCATTCTTGACTTGCGTCACATTCAAGTGACTACAATATAAACAATCTCATTGTTCTTTTTTCATGTATCCATAACTTTATGCACATAACTTGTGCCACACATTTTACAAATGTATGGTACGAGGTGTGAGAAATTCAAATTTTTACATGTTGAAGTAAGACTGAAGTAAACTGTTATTTTTAGTTTGCCGAAAATGAGAATGTTTATAAATTTCTTTTTGTTTTATTAAAAAAAAGACATTATTAAGCCTACTATAGAAAATCCATGAAAAAATGTGTTTGGACTCCTTGCATCTAAATCATGCGGCAGAGATGTATGTATGTATTTATGTATAAGGTCATGGACTCGTCATAATCACAAGGATTTGAGGTATTGCTTGCTCGTCTACAGACTACAGAGTAAATTATGTCAAAATTCGGAAATCGATGTTATAGTTGTTCGTGCAAAATTAAATGGCTGCATGTTTGCGAGAAATGTTTCATGGTGTTCAAAGTAAAGAAATTTTCAGTGTATTTTTTGATGTAATGAAATCATATGTTCATATGATTTCATTTTTCTCGTAGGTTTTTTGTTTGCGTAAGGGAATTTTTCTACTTCATTTCTTGATTGAATTTAGGCGGACGATTAACTGACAGCAAGTGTGAGGAAATTTATTTTAAAATAGTAATAAAAGTCGTGATTGACATGTCTTACTCTGAATTCATACAATACAAGAGTATACCGAATTATTCCGAGGTATATAAATGATTGATCTCCGACGGAATCTAAGTTTTTGCTTCGTTTCTTTCCATCTACTCATCCATATAACTGAGTTACCTCCCAAGTTTCTGTATTGAATATGGGTGTAATATACGCATTTCTAGATAAAATATCATATTATGTATGTATATGCACAATACATATTATAGATATATGTTTGTATTTTCTTTTTGTTGGCTTCATTGATCAGGGGAACGGCGATTCCACTTTACAGTACCCCTGTTTTATGCTGTAGATAAACAAGTATGTAAGTACTGTGTATAGATGGGTAGATAAAATATCAAATATCGAATCCTATATGTAATCATATGTATTATGGTGATTATAACATGTTGAAGCTCTGCTGAATTTTTCCGCTTCAATAAAAGTTTCTTTATATGTGTACCTTGGACTTTGATAGTAATTGGGACATTTAATCATTGAGATGCTTGTGTGCTGGTCAATTAATACCGAATTCTGTGTTAACCGCCGTTTGACATGTCAAATATCTTTAGAAAATAAATAAAAGCATGTCGGTCTACCTAATATGAATGATTGGGTAACTAAATGGAATGTTTGTAGCATATGTAGATACTAGATACATACTCGCGTACAATGTACTGTTCGCATGTATATTTATATGTTTATACGTATGCGGTATATAGGATTTTAACAATTTTTTAAGATCTCGTCCGGTGGTCCTCACCGACGAGACGAACAACAGAAGAGAAGAGAACAGTTCTGTTGTTCTCTCTGACAGAGGGATTCACATATTATGTATTACGGGGCTGAACATGTATATGTACTACATTACGACTACTTATGTTCCGGAACTGTGCGTTCGTTTTTTTGTAAGTAGGCTATGTTCATGTACATACTCAGAAAACATTCATAACATTTCTTAATAATAATTTTTGAGGTGTAACTTTTAAAATACATGAAGCCTGTACGTAAAGCTCCAAACCCAAACCAGGGCTCAGGAAATGTTTGCGAGATAATATTTTTTTGACAACATATTCTTG
>JAQIVE010003042.1:0-17990 GCA_034698285.1 Sminthurinus bimaculatus | reverse complement strand
AGTGTTGGGGATACATAGAGAGAGAGAGAGAGAGAGAGAGAGATAAAATACATAGTGGAAAGAGTAAGCAATCGTGTGTCATGTCATTCGTCAGCTTTCAGTTCAAGTTGACAAATTCTTGCCAGGTCATCAAAATCCTCCGAATGCTTTTTTTGTTTTTGTTCAAGCGGTATTCTCTGAATATCCTTGTATTAGATACATATAAGATATTACACTGTACTGTATTATAGTTGTGACTACCAGTTGTACATAAACTGATTGTGAGTGACTGAGTGAGTGAGTGCGCGAGTGAATGAAGAAAGTATATAGTAAAAAAGCAAGTTAATTGTGGTTCATCATTAACTAAATTTCCCTTGGTTAACTTTCATATTTGTAGCCTGTTTACGTGTCTACCTTGCCTGCCATTTAATTTTGATTTCAAAGACTTCTGTTTGTTGTATATATCTACTTGAATTTGGCCCTGCGTGGAAAATGACACTGTCTCACTCTCCCTCCATAAGTAGTAGTTCAAAATTGAGAGTCTGTCATCTTGAGATAAAAAATTGTTAGGCAATTAACCACTGCAAGTTTAATATGTGTGTGACAAGGAAAGGATTTTTTCTCTTTTGTTATATACGATTGCTCCCACAGTATTTATTATGACATTTGAAACCGTATCCGTCGTTTTTCTTCTCTTCTATGCTCTGTTCGTTGTACCGACTCAGCCAACATCTTCAGGTTGTTCTCGTTATCATAATATGCCATCGGTTTTTAGAAAAGTTGTGTTAATTAAAAAACGTGCCATGTTTACCTACAAAAATTGTCAAAAACCTGGAAAAATGTTGTTAATCTAATGTGCAAATATTTTGTGAATAACTTGAAAAACCAATAATTAATTGACTACTATTTTCGTTGTTTATTGCGATTACAGTTGGCGGTTCAGACTTCATCCAATTGGATCTATTTGACAGTCTTCATCTTCACAATAGTACCTACACTGGAATTACACTTGGTACTGGAGTTCACACGCTTAGTCCTGGGGTTGTCTTCACAGGTTCGTAATGCAGGCATTGCTATACACTATATGCATGTATTATTATATAATAATCATTTTATTACTTTTTAGCTGGACAGATGCAAGTTTAAAATACTTTGACAAAATGTATAGTATAAAGGCCATAAAATTATTTGGCCGTCTGATAAAATAAATTAATGAAAGGCACGAATCATAATAATAACTATGTACATGCTTATGCATTAGATGTAACTGTATGTATTTGACATGGTGTACTGAAGGCGTGAGGGGAAAAATTATTATGTATTAGGTAGTAAATTCTTGGATAGGTTGGTAAAAAATAAAATTATTTTATGGACTTTCAGGTGACTACCGAGAAATAATGGTTGCAGGAGATTGGATAGACAGAATCCGTGGTCAGTTGGTAAAGATCGGAGCGAATGAGTTTACGATCTCTGCCATTGTAAAACAAAATCCAAATAACGTTGGTACTTTGCTCGCATTCTCGAGAGGCCTATTTAGGTGAGACTTGAAGCATGCATAATATTATTTTCTTATTCTTATTGTTAATGACTTCCTTGACCTCTGTTTCGATTTTAAGAAATTTCCTCATAAATTAATAATTAATATGACTTCCATAAAACAATAGTTTATATTCTCCAGCATTAAATTATCCACAGATTTATTACATTGATGTTGACTTTTGGTCTTATTTTTCTTACTTTACTAAAAATCTATTTATGTTTCTTTATGAAAATGACAGTGCATTAGAGATTCAATCGAGTGGTCGAAAAAACGAGCTGAGAGTGATTTCCGGCTCGACAGTCGAAACATTCCCATTCCGCTTGGCGGACGGAAACTGGCACCGCTTGGCCATCGCATTCTCTGCTTCGCAAGTGGATCTCCTAGTCGACTGCACACCTACCTACAGGCGGGTACTTAAATTTGACCCCGCAACTGCCATCTTTGACTCTAGTAATATTTCTATTTGGATTGGTCAAAAAACTTCATCACATTTCTTATACCAGGTACTTGCCGTTGCTCTTTTTCTAATAATATAGTAATAAGGAAGTATATAATCCACAGCGTATATTGTAGTGCTTAACAGCACAATGCAAAACGATCTTTTCATCCTTTGTCATTTATAAATCATGAAATTTGGTTAATTAATTTAATTTGCCTAATATATAGCTATTATTTATTGTTCGATTCATTTCGTAATTTTCCAAATTACAGGGTGTGATGCAAGATTTACGACTCACATTCGGCCCATATGGTTACTTGTCACAATGTCCACAAATGGACAGTCAGTGCCCCACTTGCAGCGAATTTTCTGCCTTAAAAATGTCCTTTGCTTCCCTGCAGTCGCAAATACAACTGTTGACAGAGCGTGTAAGTGTGTGTCTCTTTTCTCTCTCGTATCTACTTGTATCTGTATCTCTCCTGTATACACAGTACACAGCCAATATATTATCTCTCTAGGTATATTCTCACTTCCCCTCTCCTTTCCCTTTCAAATTCGGAAACGAAACAAGTGTATTGGACGTTCCCTGCTTATATTATATGTGCATTCTCTTTCTCTATCTTCTTTCCGCTCCCCCACAAGCGCATTTATATTTACATCCTTTTCCCGAGACAACCAGCTAGTCAGCCAGCCATTCAGCCAAACAGACAGTAGCAAGTGTGTTAAATGGCTGTTGGTTCAGGTTTTCACACACACACATTTAGAAGGAGACAGAAAGACAGAGGAAATTTCACAATTCTATTTTATCATAATTTATGATTATTTTTATACCCATGTACATATATATGCTCCTGATCGTGTGTAAAACGATGGTGCCTAGCTTAGCTATAATATGTAAGTATGCATAATGCAACAACATGCATTTTGAGATTCTGGTTTCTATTTCCTCCCCCCTTGCAATAAATAAGTATTTTTCCACCTTCCATTTATCGATTTGACAATTGGAGATATAAATTGAAGACTGTATTTAACATTTACAAAATCCTCAGTATAACACGAAAATTATTTACTGTACATTATTTATCAAAAGCAAGAATTCTGTTGTACTTTGATGCTAAAGGTGTTATATGGAAAGAATTATCTCTTATTTCTCATTGCTTTGTTATGTATTTGACTCTTTTTTAACAGCTTAGCAGAGCTGAAGCCCGTCTCACGAACGTTGAACAGTGCGATTGTCAAAAATCCTGTCGTGTCAATGATACTTCGGTCTTTAGCGATGGGTCCACGTGGCATCAAAATTGTGACATTTGTGCATGCAAGGTAAGTCGGATGCAAAAGCAAAATTTATTCTTTTTTATTTTTTGAATAGATTTACTCTTTAAATGTCTCAATTACTATTTGTATATGCTTTTTTTGGAATTTTACAGAAAGGTGAAATTGAATGTCACCGACTACAATGCCCAGAACTCGGTTGCAAAAATCCCATAACTAACCCCGGAGAATGCTGCCCAACGTGCCTCAGTGAGTTCCTGCACTGCGCATACATAATAATACATTTTGTTGATATGAAGCAATTTTGGAATCGTTACTAACTCGTTACATTTTATGTGTATACTATTTTTGAAAATATAGAGCAATGCTTTTTTCGGGGAAATATTTATGACCACGGTGAGTCACAGTCGATGCGCGAATGTGTAGATTGTGAATGTATGGACGGCTCTATGCAGTGCAAGAGACGTGACCCCGAAAAAACATGCCCAGCCCTTACTTGTCCTCCCGAAAACCAAGTCAGCGTTCCAGGGGAGTGCTGCAAAGTCTGTCCTGGTACGTGCAAACTGTTTTGATTCCATAATTGAGGTTTTGCATAAGTAATAACACTTAGTTCATCCTTTATTTTACTGTAGCTTTACAACTTTTCTTTTGTACATACTATATACATACTACACTCGTTTTTGATAAAGCGCCCAAGTTACCTTTTTAAACCTTCATCTTTTCATTTTCTTGAATTTTGGGAATTAATCTCACAAAACAGGAACCGACTACTGTGCGACTCAAGGGGATCGTTGTCATTCAAACGCCACCTGTGTCAACTTGAAAACCACGTTTGCTTGTCATTGTAAAGAGGGGTTTTCGGGCGACGGGCAGACTTGCCAGGATGTGGACGAGTGCCTTTTACGAGAGCGGAATCATTGCTCTCGAAATACCCAATGTGTCAATAATGAGGGTGGCTACTCCTGTGAATGTATTGAAGGCTTCAAAAAAATCAATGCGTTCATATGTGAAGACAAGGATGAGTGCTCTGGAGGAAGTCACAGTTGTCACCCTCATGCCACTTGTACCAATACCAAAGGTAAAAAAGTCGAACACCGTTCGAGGTTCGAGTGCAAATCAAATTTATTAAAATACATATGATGTGTATATACACGAAGTAGGCGTGGAACTTTCTTTCTTTACTTTCTGATATCTGAAATTGATTTTTTCCACTTGAAAATATAAAATTCATAAATATCCGATTTCATTCTCGACCCAAACAATCCATGTACCATGTACATATACATAAATGTTCGGTTTTCTAAATTTTTCCTAACATCGCATGTTTTTTCACATTGCAATTTAGGGTCCTACACGTGTTCCTGTAATCCGGGGTATACCGGAAATGGATTCCAATGCTCACGTAAGCTCAATACCGAAATACAGGAGTATTCTTTTAGTTCACTACTTAAAAAAGTATGAACCAAAATTACTCAATATAATTATTTTATATTTTTTTCGTTTGAACAGCTATTTGCAACCTGTCGTGCGAGAATGGGGGTATTTGCATAGCTCCCGACGTCTGTTCGTGCCGGTCAGGTTGGACTGGATTTTCATGTGAGACTGACACTGATGAATGCCTCTTGGCAAGAGGGAACTCGTCAGCAACGGAACAAGTTGACGACCAAGACCAAGTGAGCTCCCCTCTTTGTCCCGAAAATGCTGTCTGTGTCAACAAACCAGGGTGGTACCTCTGTCAATGTAGGGAGGGATTTCAAGCCAACCTTGCTCCTAACGGACAGGCTCGATGCCAAGGTAAGTTTATTATCTATATTGTTATGAAAAAATCCTTCTTTTTTTAAAAATACATGCACATAATAATATGCATACATTAACAGATATAGACGAGTGTGAAATTTCGCCTTGTGCTGATGGACTGATGTGCTTCAATACTGTTGGGTCTTATGAATGTCGCTGCCCTCAAGATAGTAATCAGTGTTCGCCAGGTACAAAACAGAATTTAGAAGAAAATAATGTAGTGCCATAATGTATGTATGTGTACAATTTAAGCCGAATTTTTAATTTCATTTAAAAATCTAAATTTTATTTATTTAAAAGGTTGTTTTCATGAAGGAGCTCTCCATGAACCTGGGTCCAGCTGGTTTAGTGAAGACTGTCATACTTGTACATGCTCCTCCTCTAATCAAATAACGTGTCACAGGTCGTCGTCCGGAAGTGACGCGGAGGATTGTTCTCACCTTTGTTCCCTACACGATTCCACGCTTAATAGCAATACAAATACTGACACTAATAATAATGTTAATCTTAATACTATTACTTCTATTACAAACAATAACAATAACATTAATAATAATAATAATAATAAGTGCTGTAGTAGTCACTGTACCAATTTGACTACAAGCGCTGCTGCCAGTAGCCTACAACAAAAGAAATCCTGCCGGCATCAACACCACGACACAATACATCAATCAGGTTAATAACGTCACCATGCTCTTTTTTCCCTCTCTGTCGTTAGTTGTGGGATTATTAACCGTACATATAAGACTTGTATTACAATTAACCTGGTTTATTTACATTATAGGAGAGATGTGGCACTTCCAATGCCAGACTTGCGAGTGTCTTGACGGGGAAATTGACTGTTGGCCCATAGATTGTCCTCCCATCAACTGTAAAAACGCCGTAAAGTTGCAAGGAGACTGTTGTTATCGCTGTCCGGATGACTCCACCACAGACATGTGCACACACTGGCACTCCAATAACACAGAGTGCCAACTCCTACAAAACACTATTGACACCATCAAATCCGGCACTCGCGTCACACTTCCACACCATCATTGTATCACTTGCAAGTGTCAGGTACTACTTTCTCCATTTTATCTACCTTGACTATAATCATCATCATCATCATCATATTTTTTCTTAAATGCCGTTTCCCCTCATTTTATTTTGTATGTCAGTATTTTTCATTCATCCATCCATGAAAAACTTTCAACATCATGCGAAAAAAGGTTTTACTTCTAACTACTAACAACGTTGCAAAAATCCCAAACAAACGCATACTTTTGGCCCATAAAAACTAATCCTATGTACAAAACATTTTTTTAAATATATATATGTATAGAAGTTGAAATATTTTGGAAAATACCAAAGCTAGTACTTACCTATTTAGATAGGTAATATAGGAAGCTGTAAGTACAAATAATAAGCATTGTGTACTTTTTTAAAGTAGACTATTCCTTGTAAAAGAAACCCAAGCATTTTACATGGGCAGTTATACTTGAGTAAAGATGTAGTGAGAAGCAATTTGGCCTTTTTATATAAAATATTTAGACTACTAGAAACTATTTACATTAATTAATCATCGATCAGTCGAAGACGATGAACAACATTTTCAAAGCAGAGGGTATGATAAACGATGAACTAAAAAAACTCCAGATCACAAGTTTTACATACTTTCACCTCATAATGTTGATGTTCATAAGTTGTAGATATACTTTGAGCATTCCATATAAGAAAGGTGTACTTTTTTTCTTGGGAACATTGCATCAAAATCAATCTATGTTTTGGGTTTCTATACTTTCGGGAACTCTTTGAAACTAATAAATTATACTTTTATGGGTTCTTCCTTTCCTTTTTTAAAATGGGAATATAAAATACAAAATGGGATTTTCTCCTATATAGTGCCTATATGTATGATGTATGTAAATACAGATCTTTTTGTTTACTTTTCACTCTAATGTTTTAAGAAGTCAAGTGTTATAATGTGAACACCATGACTCTCGAGGTTACTATTAAACTATAAAATAAAGATGGGGCTATTTAAATTAGATGTTTAGAGAGTATTAAATATTAAAATTACCCATATTAGTTTTTGACTTCGTGTACATTATGTACTTCCGCATTATCCCAACCTTTTCGTTTCTTTTGATTAAATGTTGTAATTTTTTGTTGTAAATATTTTTAGTTCATATGATATTTTACGTATCATTGTATACTTACTTACCAATTCCTATTTTCATTATGATACATGTATTATTTTTTTGGAAGTATTTGAAATTTTTGTGTAAAAGTTTTAGAACACCAATGTTTTTGTTATCATTACAAATTATTTCCCGAGTGTAATAATTATTCCTATACTTACTAATTACTTAACTTACTCTACCAAAACTACTATACTTACTCTTTTACTAAAATATGTGATAACCCCTATTAACCCAAACAGGTGCCGCTCTGCGCCGCTAAATTGGTGAGCAAAAATGATGGATTTTGTGTGCTTCGGTAATTGAATATTTTGATTTTATCTCACATTACTCATTTCAGTTGCTCTCTCTCTCTCTCTCTTCATAAACATTTATGTCCTCTGTCCTGCTTGCTTTCTTCCCTTTCTCCTCTTTGAATGGCACTTGTGAGAAAAAATTATTTTCGGGTTTCTAATTTTTTTTTGTTATAGAATTTAGATTATTAAGTCAACTACTGTCATTATTTCATTATTTTAAAATTAGGTTTATTTAAGTTTTTTGGCTAAAATTATCGTGCACCAAAGTTTATTTCTTCTTTTCTTCTCCCTGGAATGAAAGTCTATTGTGGTTGTGAGTATTTATTTACGAGAGTTTTACAATTTGCTTTCTAAGTATGGCTTTTGTAAACTTTCTTTTTGAACAACATAAAATTAAAATAAAGCTTGTAATTTGTAACAAAAAACAAAATGGGGAAATATTTCCTCACGAAAGTATACAGCGCAGTGAAAAGTAACGAGTGAGTGGTGAGAATCGACTTGAATAAATGTATAATGGTTCATAGTTAATTGATAATTGGCGAGTGAGCGGAGATGAAAGAAAAAGTGAAAACGCTAAGCCCTCCATGCATAACAAACTTTTTCCTCTCTTCCGAATCCTAACATTTGCTTCTTATTTGACTGTGTAGTGTGTCAATGTGCGTATATCTATATGTATTTTTTACTTATATCCATACGTAAATACATCGTATTATAATACAATATGCAAGTGTACAACATTTAACAAACTGTAATTTGTACCTAGAATGTAAAGGCAGCACTTTTTTTAATGCCGAAAAAAAACTTTTACTCTAAGGCTTTCCTCTCTTTCTCCACCACGAAACTTGGGTGTGTAGGCGTAAAGTACTTACATCGTATACCGTGTACCATTGTTTTCTTATTGATATTTTGCTGTTTCTCGACTGCAGTTTTACATGCTGGTTGGAAGTTGGAACATGTAAAACGATAGTAATCTACAAAATTATTCATAAGTATCTATGTATATTTCGCTTTCTATAGTTTACTTTGTATACATTCACTTTGTGTAAGCTTTTCTACGAACTACGTATTTTCTAGCTTATGTATATTCGTATTTCGTATGTATTGTTAAAACTAATCGCCAGTGGTAAATTCGTAATGTAAACTTTTCTGTTCCAAAGTATGTATACCTACTTTTATCTGTCTCGACTATAGTACCATAAATCATCACTTTCTCATATGCTATTGACCGTATTTTGTCTACATACACATACACGTATTTTGGGCATAGTGTCAATAAAAAATGTCGATTTCACACCCACGTCAAAGCAAAATGCAAAATGTACAGAAAATAGTCATAATAAAATATCAATAATTTAATATTGTTACCATAATTTGACATTTTGTTGGAAAAGTGTAAAACTATGCAATTACGTTACGTTTTCTGGCAAGTAAAAAGTATTGTTACACTTTCTTTCTGCAGTTTTTGCACACTTGAACTAACGCCGCAACATAATACTTTTAGCTCGGTTTTTTCTAATCGATTTTACAAAGTTTACCTTGTATGAAAATGTAAATTCCAATGTGGGCTAAAGGCTCTGTGGTCTCTCTGTATAAGTGGTCTGCTTTGTGTACAGTTTGAAATTTGAAAGTTATCGGCATGACATGAATGTTCACTTCTAAATATTGTATTATATAAATATGCTCTAGTGTTCTCATCCAGCATTAGAGTTTATTATTATTATTATTACGAGACGACGGCTCTTGTATCTAGGTACATACATATTACAAACATACATACTAAAATAGTCCAGCAGTACCCATTACATATACATACTGTGTTCTTAAAGAATCTGCCCACAAACTGACGTCTATCTTTTTCCTTCTGCAAAAAAATCATTTATGCTACAGACCTCTGAGCATTTTTGTTTTCACAGACCACTTCAACGATCTATATCCACATTTTTTTACGGTGGACTAACTTTAACTCTGGCCATTAGTTTTAGCATTGGACCACATAAGTAACGCATTGGATAAAGAAGAAGAGGACGATGAAATACGGAAGAAAAAATGTTTACGACAAATAAACATGACTAAAATGTTTAAGTATAAACGATATATTATACTCAATTTTTTGCCGACCTAGTCATAATATAATACCAAGCAGCTTTAAGAGCTGGGAGAATAAACAGTGATGAAGGGACACTACAGTGTTTTTTCTCTCTTTTTCATGTCCAACTTTTCCCTCATATAATATTTTAAAGCATAAATTGACTCACTTTTCCAAGAATCGCAACTTTTTTGGCCTTTCCTGCCTTGCAAGTACTATAATATAACATGTATTAGCTAAATACATTATACACTTGTTGAAAATTGTTTGATTATTTTCAGGGTACAATATATTTTGAAAAATAATCAAACGATTTTGAAATATTCTCTCTTTTCTACCTGGTACAATCTGATAATAAATAAAGCATGCAAAAAAAAACGACTGACTAATCGAGAGAAAATTCGTCTGCACTATTTTACCGTCCTAATTCTTCTTCTTTTTTGCCACGTCTACTTTTCTTTAATACAGTTAACACAAACATAATATAATACATACAAAATAAGACGTCTGTTTTAGCACTCGATAGCTAAGCGACACCTTGTTTACTTTACATTTTTTGTATCCTAGCTTCAAGTAAACAAAATTATATTTCGGAAGGTAAACTTTGTGACTTTAATAGCTAACACATTAAAACACATAGCCTTAGCCATTTTTTCTGCAACAAGTTTTCTCGAGGTTTTCCCCTTTTTTTCTTACATACTTTTCGTTTGGCGAAGAAGAAAAAACTATGCTAAAAGTCAATATTGGTTCTTATCTTTCTGCAAAACGTAAAAAAAAAATAATTTCTGTACTCGCTAACTTCCAACTTTGTACTTTCTACATTCTAAACTTTAAACAGGATAGTTTCTTTTTTCGAGCTATATTATGGTAAACTGTTTGTTGAAAACCGTGGATTATATGGTTTCTCTTTAAAACACATTTGAGACTGATGTGAAATATAAAAAATTGGCTAATATGTGAGTATATCTATTATCTTTGATTGACTTTTAGGACGAGGATCTCTGCTGTACATATGATTACGATTGTGTGGCTCTTTCATCGGATCATCGTTCAAGACATCTCTTGACATCTGAAGCAGATTAACTAAAAAACTTGTATAAACGAATAAATGAATATAATATTTATGATGACAAACCCATAAAAAACTTAAATGACCGTCCGTTTCCTACAATTGACATCACCTTCTCTCAACCCATCAGCGTGAACAATGAGCAACAATTATTATTGACGTGTCTCTCTTCTCCCTTTTGCCTCAATGATAACAATAAATACATTACAATAATTAGTATGTACATGCTTGTTATCATTAAAACTTTTTGACATTAGGAGAGAAATCAAGTGAAAACAAAAACATGTGTAAAAATTATTGTTTATCTTGCATTGTATGAGATGAGAAAAATAGTACTGAAAACAGAGAGATAGTGTGTGTGTGTGTGTGCTCGAAAAATCAACAAACGACACAATACAAAATACGTATAGAGAGAGAGAGCAAAACAGTGACTCCATATCAAAAAAAGTATGAATATATCATGTATTAATAAATGATATGAAAAGCCTTCACATCTTATAAAAGTATAATGTGAAAAACTTATTCATCGATAAAAAGGAAAACAAAGAAGAAGACGACGGAGGAAAGAACCATATATTCACAAACTAAAAGAAGAATAACCATACAAGTGAGCATTGCATGGAATGCTGAGTCTATATTGAATCGAAGAAATCCCAATAAAACTAATAATTTAATAATAATTCATAAAAAAATGACAAGAGAAAGAATAATGTTATCATATAATATTATTATGTTCTACAATATACTATCATAATGAAACAAGTTGAAACAATGATGTTCCTTTCTTCGCTATTCTCTATTCTCAAACTCCGTGCACATGCTGTTATTTGAACTTACAAAACCGAATGGACTGGAACAAATGCAATATACCAACTACAGTATATACATTATACTATAATATATTATTACTATTATTATTAATTAAAATGATGATGATGATAATAATAATACGATTATTATATAATAATATGATACACACACACATAACAATATGTAACATATTATATCATGATTATTATAATATGATATACATAGTTCAATTGTATGATGCCTCACATGTTCAATTCAAAAGAAAGAAAGAAAGTAGGTAAAAATGAAGAAAGAGAAAACACAAAACTATATAAAGTCTCTGTGTATAAAAAAATGTGTAAAATTGTTGTGTGTATGGCACAAATATTGTATGACTGGGACTCGAAAAACTACTGTTTGTATGCTATGGAAGTAAATAATAAATAAGTGAATCCTTTCTAGTCCAACGTACATGAGAACATGTGTAATCTAAAAGACGGTGGCGAGCGTGTGTAAATCCTTGCTAATCATTTCGAAGGTCAGGCATAATATAGTTGCATAAATGAATCGATAATGGTATATTATGTAGTTTGATTGTTTAAACCTCTTTCTTTACTCTTATTTGTGTATAGATCATCCACTCAAAAACAATTTCATACGTCAATGTATAATATTATAGTCATGTTCATTACAATTAATGAATCTTCAACAGAGCTGTTAACATACAATTAGATCTTGTACGAAAAGGTAATACTTATTCAAAGTATTGTTTCTGCATCATACATACACATGTACAAATCTATTAATAGAATACTGGTTTTTTAGAATTGTAAAAGTATCTTACAAAGTAGAAAATACTTGCGTTTACATTTTTAACTATTATGGATACTTTCAAAATACCAAATACTGTGATTATGACCGAAGGCAACATTTGTTCCTATCGCTTTGATATGTGTCAAATGTAATAAATTAAGATATAATAGGTAAAAGAGATAATTTAGTATAAAGAAGAAATGTACTGAAAATTATCCTATTATTGATTATGGCACAGTATAGAAGAATTTTAGAGAATCTTCGTAAGTATAAATAGTCTCATATACATATCTAGTACTTCAAAAAGTAGACGAAATTATTATGTTCCTCATAGAAAAAAAATGGCCACAGTCTATATGCATGTTATACAAAAGTAAGTAAAAAAATAATTAAATAAGCTGTCATGAGTAATGCTAATACGTTTACATAATAAAAATAAATTCACGTCTTACGTTAGAAGAGAGGCTACAGAGATCTATCATGTGGAATAGTTACATGGTTAATTTTTTGAAGTCGTAAATATATGGCAGTTGTAGAGAAGGCAAAAGAACTTCATAGACGACGATAGCTCAATAGTTTACAGTTTGAACGAGAATGATGAGCCGACGAGATGATGAAAACTAAATGCAAACGGAGAAGAGGGCAGTAAATAACACAACCATAGGGCTTAAATACCCTAATCGAGTCCAACTTTGAAGGTGTTGACTAAGGCCGCCGTCACTGAATACACTTATTTGTTCATCTGGCTTTGAATTCATCATGACTCCTAGGTAAGCCAAGTGAAAATAAGCCAGACCACTAAAAAATAAATTGGCAACGAAGACTCCCGGATTTGATGATTTATGGGTATGACGTTGGCACTCTGAGGGACACTTCCGGCTCCTTACACATGCATCAAAAATTGAAGATAACTTTTCTCTCAACGTGTGCTCCACAAATGTATAGACGCCCAATGAGAGGAGAACCATCGACAGGCCAAAATTGAGGCCATGAAGGAGAGAACTGACGAGGAAAGTCAAAATAACTTTTCCTAACATACCAATGTTTTGCGAGGCTCTGAAGACATCTGCAAATAATAAACGATTTCAAATATGAGATATTCTGTAAACTCTAAAGTTTACTTTTAAGACTTTTTTCAACTTTTTTGGATTAGAATAAAAGTACATCAACGGGCATTCAATACATAAAATTACAAAATTTTCCAAGATACCTTTTCTAAATCGTCTAAAGATTAAATCCAATTTTCAATCTTGTAAATCCCTACTTTGAATAAGTCTCTCTCTATAGTATGTAGTTAATAAATGGTACGTTAAAAGAAAATCAAATTATATAGTAGCGTATATTATACTTACGAATTTTAAGCCACTTGTGCATTGGGATGTTCCAATGAATAACAACTTCACTCAACGATCGAGGAAATTCAATTTTTAAAGGATTTGTAACATCTATGTTCAGAGTAGGATCGTGAGTTCCTCCATAAAAGCCAGATAGAGTACACATTGCTTCGGATGCGAATGAAACAAAGTAGTGGCTAAATCTGACAGAGATTGCATCTCTGGCGGCCAAGATCCAGCTACAATTAAATTGGATTTGCATAGTTAAAAACATGTAACAAAATTTGAAAACATTACGTGCACAAGATAAATAATAAGATACATAATGTAGTTTTGTTACTCACTCTGAATTGATGCTTGCAAACAACCACGGTGCAAAGCAGGAACTGACACTCAAGCTTACATACGAAAAAAGAATTGTAGCAAAGACTTTTATGACCCAGCCCAATGACTGCAAATAAATAGTAAGAATGCAATTCAACTACAATGAAGTTCTTATAGTATGTAATGTACTATGTTTTACGTTCAACTCATCAAAATAATCTCGAGTCATGAAATATAATTCTAATTTTACTAAACTGTAAATATGTCACATCATTTACTCACCCATGGTCTTCGTAGGTAAACTTTATTATAGTGATTCATAGTAATCCACGGTCCAAATATAACAGTGGGTGGACAAAAAATGTACCCAATGTATTCCAGAATTGGTGGTGCAGATGCTCGAGCACCCGTTGTAATTTCATAGGAAACGGATAGGCTTTTTAATACAATTATCATTTGTATTCCTCTAACTTGATCCCATTGTTCCGGTAGCAGTTGAAAATATTCCCTATAATACAAATAAGAAGAAAATAAGTGAATTTTTAATCATTGTTTGGTCTAGACAGAATTTCAGAAGTTGCAAATTGTAAATAAAAAAATAGAAAAGGGAAGCATTTTTTGTTTTTGCATGTTATTTAAACATAACATGATACGAGTAGCATTAAGGAAGTATATAGTGCCCAAAAATTGCATCCATAGCCTAAGAAATCCTACCGATTACCAGGTCAAGGTGTACAACACATGCAAAGATGGTTTCCGACAGTTCACAAAAAACATATTATTACTTTTTACACTTCCTTGATGCTACTCATAAATATGCATAATTTCTTAGCCTCTCACCTCAATACGAGATAGGAAAAGAAAAAAATCATCACACATTTGTATGTTTTTTCGTTAAAGGGCTTCGCAACACAAAGTAGTAGGCCAAAGTAAGTAGCTGCAGCTACAATAGCTGTATAAATAATTTCAAATCCAAAAAGAGAATAAAGGTTGAATAATCCACACAAGACCGATATTATATGGCAATAAGGCTCCCGAACTATAAAAAGAGAATAAACCAAAAGTAAGGATTTGATTATCATGGTCATTGAAAGAGGTTGAAATTTTTTTTAAAACTTGCATAATTTCAAAGCTTTTACTTATATTTCCAAATTTTATAAAAGTTTTGAACTTACACAGTCGTGTCAAATACTTGAAAACTAAGCAGCTTAAGAATACATAAATGAGTTGACTGCTTGCATCCGTCAAGTTAGATTTTATACACCCTTCACATAGTTCTGTGAATGACATGTCTTCACGAAAAGGACCCTCTTCATCATAATAGTGTGGATAATCAACACTTCCGTCGTATCCATCCGGGACGTCGACAGCATAATCATCATAATCCGTGTAAGGTTCCATGGCTTTATTATGTATCTATGAAAGAAAGAAAAACGACAAATGACACGTTAGATTCTTTAGCTATTATTTATTGATGTTGAAGCATTTTAAAAACACTCCCATGTTCAGCATCCCTTAAAAATAATAAAAATTAGTTTTTTTTACAAAATGCAGTTGATCTGTAGTATGTTTTTATTACCTATTCTTATTGTGTATTATTGCTTCTGAAGTTATGCCATCATCAAAATCAAGAGACGAACTTCTATAATATGATTTTGTCATGAAATATTCCAAACTCCAAACTACAGTACAGAGTACAGAGTACAGACTACAGACACATAATTACTAATCACAATGAAACTTATTCTTTCTTGCTAGTTTGCTAGTTCACAAAAAACAATGCTTAACAGTTATTGGATTTGATGACGTTGTTTTCACACACATCACAGTTACAAAGCAGATTAACTTAGGTCACAGTCAGAAATTTTAATACACGATAATTAAATTACATTTAAAATTTAAGTAACTACTTACAAACTACAAATAATAAAATTCTGTGTTGATGGACTAGGTTGATGGTTGATGTTCCTTTTCTCTCCCGCCTGAGAATTTCAAACCCAATTTTCTCTACATTTGGATTTTAGTTGGGACATTGTGATCATTGGACAACCATGTGCTTGTCCCATAATTAAGTTAAATTGTGAGTTTTAAACTGTTTTGGATAATAATTGATTGTTCTTTTTCAATAAGGTGAAAGATATATTTTTAACAAACAAGTGCCTGGATACTGACTTGAAGAAATAACCATGCAGGAAGTAGAATTAGATGCAGACATTCGCAAGGGCAAAGCCACTCAAAATCAACTAAGTAAGATGCTTATAAATTATTATTACACTTTAGTAAAGTGTAAAGTGACTTTACACTTTTTTCCTTATATTCGTATTTCGTATTAACAAATACTTTATTTACGATTACTCACATTGTTTTTAGCACTGTGCAATAAAGTATGCAACTATATTTGTTTTTTTTGTCTTGATAGGAATATTTGACAGCTTATTAGAAATTCGCATACAGATACAAAAGATTCTGCAGGAGGCGAATACTTTGCCACAAGCAAACTTTGAGGGTCTATTCCAAAATGTTGAGCAACCCAATAATGTGCCTGGAGAAAGTTCATCAAATAATTTTGATTCCGTGTGGAAGTCTTGCAATAGCACAGTTAAAACACTCTTGGAAAATTTGATTGGATTACAAGTGAGATTCAAATATTCAAATATACCATTTTGAAACTTCCTCAAACTAGAATTCAGATTTTTTGTCACATACAAATAATATATTTATGTTTATACTTTATGTATAACGAAACATTTGTATATGCATTGACCTAAAATTATAGTATTCATATTGTTTCAATTAACTTTACCGTCTACAACTCATCTTTATTTATTTTTTTAAATAGGATATAATGACAAAGCAGAACCCAGACGTGGCCAAAAGTATATTAGGAAAAAGGAAGGCTTCAGGTGGTAATGAAGAACAAGAAGACCAAGAAATTCCTTCGGATGAAGAAATAACATCTGAGGAAGACGATGATGATGATGAAGCAGGGAATTTTAAGAAAAGTAAAAAAGCAAAGAATGGAGTAGATAGCGATAACAATTCGGATTCGGAACAACTTAGTGGGGAAGAAGAAGAAGAGGACGATGACAATCAAGATGAGGAGGAGGATGATGATAATGACGACGAAAATGAGTCCGAAGATGCTTCTACACCGAAAAAGAAGATAATAAACGATTATGATTCCGAAATACAAAAGCGATTTCAAGGATTTTCTAAATTTCGAAATGAAACAATACAAAAGTGGAATGATAAGACCCAAATAGCTTCAGGAACTAACAATAAAAAGAATTTTTCTGCCTTCCAAACCTCCACATTAAGCCAAATTGAGCATATTTTAAAGGATAAAAATAGGCTTTTCAAAAGAACTCAGCGTAAAAGATCAAATAATTGTTTTGTTATAGGGAAAGATAAGGTAGAAAATGAAACGGAAGAGTATGATGAAGAAATATTTGATGATGATGACTTTTACCATCAACTTTTACGTGAACTTATTGATAGAAAAACGTCAAATATAACAGATCCTGTTCAATTAAGCCGTCAGTGGCTACAAATTCAAAAACTTAGGAGTAAATTAAAACGTAAAGTTGATACTCGTGCAAGTAAAGGAAGGAAAATTAGATATGATGTCCACCCCAAACTTGTCAACTATATGGCAAGTTATGATGATTCTACAATGACGGACGCTGCCGTTAAAGAATTGTATAGTTCCTTATTTGGAAACAAAAAGGAATGACAAACATGAATATGAATACCTAATAACTAATAAAGAACTACATATGTATATAAAATTAAAATTGTCTTATGAAAATTCCTTCTCTCTTCTTAGCAATGATTGCATATTGCACTTATTATGTTTTCTCAATAAGTAATTCTCATCATTCAATCAGGATTTCTGTAACTCATAAATTCAACAATACAATGCTCTTAATTTACTTTATTCTGTAGGTAAAGGATGAACGACATAAATACAATATTATATACACCTAGGACGTAAATCGATGAGATATAATTTCCAAATGACAAAACAGCTTTGGTAGGAATTGCAGAAAAGCTAAAACGCATTTGGTAT
>JAQIVE010003041.1:0-17992 GCA_034698285.1 Sminthurinus bimaculatus | reverse complement strand
AGAAAAGTAGTGCTTTAAAAAACAAATCCACCTGTCCACCTGAATTTTCACATAAAAAGTAATCTACCTGCATATTGCAAGTCATTCCTATGAAAATCTCACGTTGCCCCATCTTGACCTCCGGAGGTCATGGAGTCAAAAACGTATAAAATTTGAAGGTGGTAGTTGGGCAATACACGTAGTCTCCAGTATGGTTTTAATTTAAGTTGTTTGGGGGGAGGGGCTAACTCCACCCCCTTTGACCTCGGGGTCAACAACATGTAGTTGTGTATTGTAATGACAACCTCAACAGCCAAAACCGCATGTGATTGGGTCAATCAGTTGGAAAGTTATCGTGAAAAGAGTGGAAAATACTATAAAAAATCATGACTTTCTTGATAAAAGGGGGCGTAGCTCCGCCCCATTTGACCCGAATGTCACCAAATTCCTTTTCCGCCTGCAGAAACGTATTTACATGTCAACAAAAAAGACCCCGTGTGAATCCGTTCACCCATTCCGGCGAAACCGCGAAAAGAACAGACGGACAGACAGACAGACAGACAACATGATAGAATAAGGGAAACTCGCTTCGCTCGCCCCCTAATAGTGGACTTAAAAAGTATACTTATGCATCAAACAACAATCAATTACCGCCGGAGTAACAGTGTCCCTGTTTGAGAGGGCCACGATGAGTTCCAATCTTCAATGCTCCAGTGTCGGTATTGACTTGACGTAAAATCGTACCTTCTTTAAAAAATAATGGCTTCCTTGCATCCAAAACAATGTAATGAAAGTAACTTTTCCAGTTCCTATGAGGCTCGTCCGGCTATAATGTATTACACCATATAAAGTTTAATGTTAAATATTATGTACTATTGTATAGCGAATTATTATGTATAACTTGCGTTAAAAAATTGTCACTAAATAAAAAAATATGCTTACTTTTGGCCCATGAGGATAGTCGAATAAGTACGTCATGATTTTTTCGGTATACCAGTATTCCGAATTGGTTAGCAGGAATACTTTGACGCCAGACTCACTCATTCTTGAAAGGAGCATCGGAAGTCTTTCATCTTTAACAACGTACTCCTCCATATTTTCAACGGTTTTCTTTTTCAAATCTCCCTAGATATCAAATGCGAAAATAGCAATTAATGAGCATGAAGTATATTATATATGTATATATATATATGTATCTTCTGGTTTAACGGACAGAACTCCAGAGATAGCTCTCATAATACATAAAAGTGAAATTTTATAATTATTTGATACTCGATAGTTACTTTCATTAAAAGAAAGCATCACTATTAACTCTCAATTATAATTTTTAAAACATAGGTATATACCTTAACAAAAAATCTTCAGCAATAATACAAATTGTAAATAAATGAATAAGCATTTAATGGCTAAAACTAAAATGCAATAAATAATAAATTACCGTTCATATTGCAAATAATACCTTTTCATGAACATAGTCAACAGCTGCGCGTACATCTTGGAAAATTGACTTATATGACATAAACAGGTCCCCACATGTAATTCCAGTCTGTCTGAGTTCTGTCCCACCTCTGCAAAAAAACGCAACAAAACATATTCATTCTCAAACCGTACCATAATATATTATGTAGTGCGTATATATATATATATACAAACTTTAATGAACAGTAAACATCCATATTACATAGATATCTACAATAAAACTACGTGGATTTTACCATACCACATTATATATATAGGCCTATACACTGTACTTTGTCCCACTTCTAAATTCAATATTATATAGAAACTCATGTCCTTATTTAAAATATCTGATCAAGTAGCATTCATCTCACTGGATTTATAGATCGTTTGTTCTGCTGCAATGTTGAAACTTCAGAGCAAAGCTACTGGAAGTCATGGATATTACGAATGCTCTTTGACGAGCTTGAATTAAGGCGACACAGCAATAATGATTGCTATTATATCTGCTTCTTTCCTGTGTCAATTGGAAGGTTTTAAATTTGCATGTGCTAATTCCTTTACAAAATATCATTATTGTATGTTAATGGTATATACTATATACGCATACGCATAATATACTATGGAAGCACGTATACTGCACAATACATACCAATTACATATCCAGACATGATATGTTTCTCCATATACATATATGCAAAACATCAAAGGCAGAATCGCTTCTAACAGTGTCAATAGTAGCCTCCACGATGAAACACGAGGAACACAAAGTTTACGCCTTTGGATTTGAGATGTGCGATTAGCAACAATGAAAATATCAATAGAATAGACCTAATTTTGTGACTCCATGTACAAACCATGGGTGAGAAAACCTTGTTTTGATGCATTGATTGCCGAAACATACGAAAGGGAATTTGGATAAACCATCTTTGAACAACCACTTTGGTATTTGTTTCAGTTATTTATCCAAATTCCGCTTCATATGATACACCCATGGTAAAAGGTATATTTATTCAACCTTTTCATCTTGAATTTAAATCATTCTTCCACTTTCATAATTGAAACAAAAAGTACATGTTTAGTCTCCGGTTACATAAATTGCACATGATATATAGTATGGTACAGTGATTCTTAACCCGCCCTTTAGCACGCCACTACATGTATATATGTACGTAGACGTGTATGCATATCTAATCCGTTGTTATAGATTTTTTATTCTCTGCACCTCCTCCTCCTCTTTTCTTTCCTCCTCAATTAATTTAAAGTAAATGGATCACCGAGAGAAGGAGTTCTAAAATCGCTTAAATACATACTTACACATGTGTTTTATAAAACTTATTTTAGCCTCTCGAATTATTTTTCTATACTTTTGGCATTTCTTATCAGCGTTTATTACTATCATATACATGTACAATCAAATTAATAGCATTACATGTACCTATTGTATACAGCAAATACACGCTTAGATAATGTACGTATATGATAACGTAGGATACGCAGATTGATATTTACCAGTCTGGCAATAGAACGCAAACTGTGCAAACATGTAATAGGCAATACATATACTGGAATACATAGAGTGGCATCCGCATCTCCTTGTAATTATTGTCGTCCCACCCTCCCTATCTATAAGGAGGGAAACAAGGCTAGTAATTTACAAAGCTTCATTAAAATAGCCCAGTCTTTATTTATATAAGATTAGGAAATAAAGTCAAGAGAGAATAGACATTAAATTACAAGTTCAAGGGCAACGGCGTAATTTTTTGCAAAGTCAAACTCGGCATTTGAATTTTAGTGTAACTTAAGCCTTTCCAAATTAACTATTTATCTTTTATAACAACGACAAAGTTTGTCTCGTTCTTCTCCACTGGAGACTTTGAAACTGAATGTAGTTAAAAATTAAACAAATAATATGTAGAATCTTTAATTACACCATGTATGTAATCAAACCAAGCAGTACAGTCAAATAATTTCTCCAGGTGCCCTATTAATTTTGTTTCTAGGAATAAAATGACTCCATCATGACGTGTCAACAAAGTTACTATGTAAATATGTATTACGTATTAAAATGTCTCTGAAATAACCTAGATAGACCAGTAACCAGCATAAAAATGATGAATGCAGATGTACAAAAAGATGCAAACACAAGGCCAAAGACCTTGGTTGGTTAGAATATTATAGACCCTGGTAACCAAATTTCATTCATAGATAGCACAGTAAAACAGGAAAATGTAAATTCAAGGTAAATAAGTGAGATATAAAAGAACTTACATAGCGGAGTTCTTATTTGCAGCTGAATTTGTGAAGAAATCAATAAGACATGCCAGTAGGTAAGTTTCCGGGAGATTAAATAAGGTGTTGAGGACATAAACGCGAGACTCGTCCAATGCTAAGAATTTACTTGGATATAATTCATAAACTTCAGACCTGTTGGGATTAGTTTCAAAAAATAATCAAACTTTTAACTTACACGGTAAATGACACGAATAATCGGTAATGTACACATAAATACATCATACATGCATACTAATTTGCAAGCGAATAGATACATACAATTTTCACGGAATACATATTATAAGAAAGATTTGATGAATACGCTCATTATACAAACAGGGATATGAATATCTACATTGTACATATTCAATATCAGTATTCATAACGGGAAGAGTGAGCTGCTTAAGTAGGCACACTTCTGTCTGGGTAGATTTTATTTTTCGGAATTTTATCTATGTGGGTAGTTGAGGTACGCAAGTAGGCGATATGTATAAGTAGAACTCCTTCATCCTTCACTCACTTTTTGGCAGGAGGATTCCTTTTATATACATATTTTGCAGTATCTTATAAACTACTCACACATATGACATATATTGCACACTGCACACGTTGTCGCATACTGTATACTTATAGATACATGCTCGTATAGTTTCTCCGCATTTGTCCCGCCTTCGCCAACTTTTGGGTGCATTTCATACTTCTTATGACGACACTTCATTAATATATATTTAGGGTGAGTAAAGTTTACAAACAACAAACTTGAACCTTCACCATTAAATTCTTTTCTTATTGCTCGATGTTGAATGTAAGCACATATTATTTTTATAATACTATATACTGCTATTTTATGTAGTCGACAGCATTCATGTATTTAATACAGACAAGTATACACTAAATATACAGGTTAAGCTTTTCCAAGCACGTGCATTAGCCATGAACAAACAAAAAATTAATCAACAAATCCCAGTATTAATTTCAAAGCACATTATGGTATATACATATGAAACAAACTCAGAAAAGTTGTTCAAACTGGAATCTGACTTTTGATACACAAGAAAATGAGGGCACTTCAATTTCATTACATGTCTTTTTACTTTTTACTCGAATCTCAAAAGTTCAATTCGCAGTTTGCAGAACCTCTATATTAGATATACCACCATGTTAATGCAAACCTATTAAGTATTTCCTATTTATGAAATCGCCGAAAACCATCAACTGGACGACGAAATAGCATAACAAAAATTCATTATATTATATACATATGCATATGCACCTAATAAAATGGATTTTTGTTATGATATTTTTAAAAATACATATGTCTTTTAGGATGGAAGCAAGATGCAATTGGCACAAAAGGAGGTTGTTTTTATTGCTTAAACGTTCTAGCTACAGTGTTATATTGTATGAACAGAGTCAAACTGTTCTACATTTAATCGATACAACTCATATAATCGTTATTCATTCAATATTGATAACCACTCGAATTTTCAGACACGTAATGAATTTTATAGTGCAAAATTGTTCATGTATTCATGAACTTCCACATCATGCATACATTTTACACTGCACATAAACCGGATCATTCTGTATGATACTGCTTTCCCAATTTGCTGAAGTACTCCTTATAATTAAATATACCAGAAATACCTCAAAAGCTTCTTACATTTAATAATTTACTAAAAAAAGCCATATTATACCGTTTACATTGATGGTCTTTGCAATAAAAACCGCAACGCGATGGCTAAATCAAATATTTCTGAACCAGTATTATAACTTTGAAGTTTTCGGTGCAAGTATTACATAAGTAAAACAATGGCATGATGTTTGTACAGATACCGTTGTTTTACTACAATTGATACAGAAGAGAAAATCAACTTGAAATGTGTACTATTATTATGAGAATAGAGAAGCCATTTTTGTGAATATAATGAAGTCTGTCACTCTAAATGTTTTGACGCTTAAGAGGTCTGACATAGTTGACACCTTTCTCATCTCATCTAATGAGTACAAACGCCCGCCTTCAATCTTTATGATGTACAGTGTCTCCTAAAATTTTAGCTGATGAAGATGCCAACTGCTCGTATGTATTAGCGTAAAAAATCTTTTGTCTCCTTCCATTTACAAAAAAGGAACGTGTGTAAAAGATTTTAATCGTTGTTTATTGTTTGTCCAGAAAAAAAAATTACATTTACAGTAACAAAAGAGATCATGGGTAATAGAATAATATATAATTGTTATCTAAAACCGTGTGTACCGAATCTAAAAATAATTACAAAATCGTCTTTCAGTTTTTAGTAAGTCAAATGTACACAATAAATACACTTTGTCAGCTTGTTTATTGCTTCCTGCACATTCACTATAAAGTTGGAAAAGCTTAGAAAAACAAGGAAAATGTTGCGTACAGAATGAAATCAACAATACGTGCAAACTTTCTACATCACCATTGATATAGCTCTATCTGGTGAAAGCAGTGAGTAGTAGCAGTTGTAGATGTTGGATATGCATATCTATTCCGTGAAAAAATATGTAATACAAACATAATATAGCTGTGTTATGTAACTACTCGATTTTACAAATGTGGCCATAAAAAATACAAAGTACAAAAGAAATCAATATGTATATGTATACTTACTGCTTCAGGAATCGGAAGCCATGGCACGCTACAAGAATGTTCCCGTACTAAAAAAAAATGAGCAAGTAGAAAAAATTAATCAATCCTTTTTCTCCACAACTTAAATAAAAAGATATAAACACATAATGTGAAGTACAAGGAATGAAACATTAATAAACTGAGAAATCCCACTATGTCATTAAAAAGCTTTGTCATCACTAAAATACCTGCACAAATGGGATAGATTGATAAAAGGTTTTAGGTTATGTTGAACTCGTATATTTTTATTTAAGTTAATACTCACGCCGTCTTGTTTCAAAAGTGTGCCATAGTGAGTGTCGTACCACAGGCCTCTGGATAGAAAAATCAAAAGAATAACATAGCATGTTACATACAGATACAGATACATATAAAACAAACTAGTGTACACTAGCAATGTAGCAAGTTTTCGTCTGTCGAGAACAAATTTTTAGAAGTGCACGTTGCCTTGATATGCATTCTCAAGTGTTTAAGTACATATTATAATACAAATTATATACATATGTTTTATCAAATCTATTCAGCCTAAACATACTTTACTAGCATGTCCTTAACAATATTTAGCTTATATTGCTTCAAATTAGTGAATTGAAAGGATGTGCTATGAGCAGACACAAGTCACATCACGTTATGTGCTTGCGAGGACATTCCAGGAAGGAAAGCAAGACAAATATCTACCTCCACTTCTAGCCATCACAATGTTACAATATATACTATAGACGCATACAATTCTTTGGCTAGACATTATTATTATTATTATCATTATTACTCCCTCACTCACTCACCAGCTACCAAGCTGGATACATCACATCTTATTTTCGGGGAATGTAGAAGACGAAAAAAGAAGATAGTAAAAAATAAAGAACCAGACAGGCAGTGACTGAACTAACACGATGATGATTATTAATGAATAAAGTCATTCACATATAAAACGTATAATATCTAGTGAAAATGAATGTTCATATTTTTGTTGAATAGGTCGACATTAATTTTTTCTGTGATAAAAACAACATCAACAGATAAAAAACTCTACCGTTTAAAACAATTCTACATTTAATGAATGCTTTGAGAGTCAATGAAAAGAACTTAATACACTTTTTTGAGGTAAATACGAAACTAAAAAACAAATTTTTGAGGAAAAAAATCTTCGTCAAAGATATTTTCGAAGCAAACACTTTTAAATAAATTTGAAGCAAAAAATTAAAAGCTATAATAATAAAGCCTTTTGAGAACTCTTTATACAAATGCGAAAGATCTAACTTCGAACGCACACACGCGTTTTTCTCATGGTCGCTAAAAATTGTATGCAGGCGTCCAAAAGGTTTTGGACTACAAAACTGCAAGGCGATTCTACTATAAATCATATTGCTACTCCCTGCACATAGACACACTTTATCATTAATTCAGTGAGGATAAGTATTGCTTACCTTATAGGGAAGGAAGGGTCATAACAAAACTCTAATAATTCGTTCGGATATCCCATTTGAACCAACCGTTCTTTCACCAAATTGAATCCTAGCGTCTCGTACTGCGGACTTTTGTATACTTGTAAATATTTAAAAAAATAAAATAGTATAAGTCATACATATCAAGTAAATAAATCATGAAACGTAACATAAAAAGGGAACACTAAATCACACATAATTTAAATCAGTAATGTAAAACAAAACACGATGTGAAACAGGCCAGTAAAATAAAATGTAACATAAATAAAATGTATACGGCATGGACATTAAATTCAGAAAATTACGATCAAGTTTTTAGTCAAGGACATAGAAAATAAAACATATTATAACAACAATAGAGATGACATTGCAGGCCATGTGTAAAAACTGAGATAGGAAAATGCTTTAGTATTGGAAAATCAACTTTAGACCCCGTGGATAAATTCCTTTAATAAGTAACCTTTTAATACAATTTACTAGTTACAATAGTTATTATTTATTATGAATGGGACATAAAAAATGTGATTGCATCTTTAGATTTAGTGCATACAAAATGCACACTATAAACTGTATACATATAAATACCTACAGAAACGAGACCATAAAAAGCAAATTACAAAATTCTTGGCTCAGAAATACCAGCTATGTTCTATGCTACAGTGTGTACAAGTATCTGTGGAAAGGGATAAAATCCCATTGAATTACAGGAGAACATATTATTATAATATGCGACGTGTAGATAAAGGTAATCGGTATGCCTCTAACGATTTTTTTTCAGTTTGTCGCAATCGTATACATGCTTAGGCACACAAAAATGTGAGAAAAAAATACAGCTATCATGGGAAGAAAGCAGCTGAATCCACTACATACTACTACTATTACTTAAGTCCTATCATCTGTTCAAAATAACTTTGTACTTACTTACATGCAAAAAAGTATTTTTTGGTTTCCAAAAACAGAGTATGCTTTGGTTTCTGTTTGTACACATATATTTAAAAAAATAAATATGACCTTTCTTCGAAAAACTAGCGAAAATGTTTTCTTGTTTCTGATTAAAGAGCAACTCACACGACATGATAGCTAACCATAACACAGAACATATACTTATGAAAATTTTGATAAATCCTTACCCGCCAGAGTATAGTCCATGTCAAATCCAAAGAATTTGATCTTATCCAGGTGTAGAGATCGATTGACAAAGATTCTGAAATCCACAAATTCACCCATATTAACGCTATTATGTTATCAAAGATTTGCTGTTTTAAAAAATGGTGTTTGACACTCAGCAAATAGTATTATTTATTCTCCAGTCGTTTTGAAGACAAGTTATAGTACTATTGTGTGATAACAAACTAAGAATACATGTGTTATGTTAAAAATATACAATAACAAAATCTATTATCATTAGTAGCATTGTCAAATAATTTGTTGACAAGGACAAAAAGTCTTGTCACTGTTTTAAGGGCACGATTAAAGTATCACATATACTGAAAAGCGTAAGCAAGATAAGTTAATTTGTAGGCACACGTACACAATGCATATCATTACGGGAGGGGACAAGATGTGACCTCCAAAGTCAATAAAAAATCTAACCAAATAATAAGTACTGATTAAGTACAATTTGATGCTGAGTTTATAATACAAAGACATTTTATTTCAGCAGCAATGTAATCTACTAAAACAGGACCGAAGAACAATACAGTACCATCCCACAAGTAAATTTATACACATTATGATTATACCCTCTAAAACTTTAAGTAATGGCCTATTATTGGCCGATTATTTGCAAATTTTTGAATTTAGAAATTTCAAGACAACATTGAAGCTTTCTCATGCTATATTATTCGGTCACTTTATAGGAACCAGCTATTAGTTAAAGTTTTAGGGGAATATAATACATGGTACCGAGACAATGCAATGGATTAGCATTGACACAGATCTGCAATTGACTGTATCTTATAGTTAAATGCATTAAAGGAACACAAATCTTGGGCTATCATGCACATATATAGAAGTGTGCTAGTAATAAGTACCTATTTAAAAAAGAATGACTCATCCCACCCCAGCTACAACTGATACTGAAGATTCTCTAGAGATTCGAGACAATTTTTAAGCATTGAATAGAAGCATAAACAAAACGGTATTAAACTTGACACTACATATATTTTATAAAAAATTATCTAAGAATCTAAATACATAATATTATTGTTATTTCACCGGCCTACTGTAATAGTAAATATTTTTGTGTAAACAAGAAGCAGTTTGCATTGTGCTTTAATTACAATCTTAACCAGGTTGTAGAGCATTATATTATGTGCCTAAGAAAAAATTTCACCATTAATATTTTGACATTATGCAATGTGTCTATATTACTGATGCATAAATACCTAACAATAAATAATGATAAAATAAAAAATAAATAATACTGATTATAAGTATGTCGGTAGCATTTTTATTCAGCTTAAAAATGATAAAAATGGTACGTATTAACACAGTGAGATGTAAAGTGATTTGACAAGTCATGATACATAATAAATATTATTTTGTAAATAAAAAGTACAAAAACTGTTTGCTCATAAATATTTCACTGCAAAAAAAATACTCTTATTATTTTAGGAACTAATACCCCGAATGAAAGCAAATTACACATGACGTTACAAGTTTACAATCCTCAGGAAGCTTGAAGTAATACTTTTGCGAGAATTTTGGTGAGCCCTTATTATGACTTGACACGTTGTATATGTATACGAGAATAAGCTTGCAAATATAAATGAGACAACTAATTTAAACTCTTTATTTATACAAATATATATTATTGTTTATAAAGTATGTTTAGAAAAAGTATTTGGTGTGAAAAATAGAAAAAGGATAATAACCTGTGGCCAAGATCTCGTTCATCTCCCAAATTGAGAGGGTCAAGTGCCATATCATCATCTTCAGGGTCGACCTGAAATGATGATTTTCGATTTGGAATGCTCATGTTTCCCCACCGAGCAGTAGGACTGAAGAAAGGACTATGGCTCACGGCATACGGACTACTCTCTGAATAAGAGTCTGACTCCGACGAAATTCTACGGTGACTATTGCGATTTTCGTCAACTGGAGCGATAACAACGTTGTGCTGCTTGTTACTCATCGGAATAGGCACTGAACCTGTGGTGCAAAAATCAGGCATTTTGTTCGGGTATATCGATTCAATTCGTCTGCAGAACTTCAGAACCAAAGCTACACAGCAGCCTTCCCCACTCGTTTTCCTCTCTCTCTCTCTCTTGTTCTCTTTCGCTCTCTCACCACTCCAACACTGCACTATAACTCAACGTGCAGAGTTTATACGTATGTATCTAAGTATTATACTGTATTACTAGTGCTTGTAATAGTAAGTTATCTAGTAGTATGTACGACTCAATGTTCGTAAAATATCCTATCCAACACACACTTTTTTGCCTTCCTCGTCAGGCTAAATCCACCACGGTTACGTATGCCAAGACGAACGAGACCAAAATGAAAGAGTCTACGCTCCTCGAACGCATAAACAGAATATAGAGAATTCCAAGTTTTTCCCAGAATGAATGCTGGAAACACCTCTTTTTGTGAAAGGATAAATTGAGTATTTCTCTCTCTCCCTCTCTTTTACTTCTAAACCCGTACTTTTTCCTGCCTGAACCTCTCTGCATCTACCTTTTTTCTCGCAATCTTACTTGTTTAGCGCAAAATTTCTAAAGTCTGCTTGTCTGTTAAATGACAGTTCTATCTGATAAATATTATAATTTTGTACAAATCTGCTTGCTAGTTTCGTCAAAAAATAAAAACAAAATCAAACTTCATAAGTTGTAGCAATGAAAATCACTATTCTATTGTAACAAAATTATGGAGCAACTGTTTGCTATTTTGGATAAATGGTTAAGAGATATAATTCACAATTTATCACAAGTTATTAAATTTTAAGCTCGTATTCTAAATGGTTGGTATAATTCACTTTTGTACGTTCATATAAAAAATGTAAGTAAATAGAAGGCAGAAACGACTGGCTTTAAATCCCTATTTATTCTAAACTTGCAACTGATTAACACGCATAAATTGTAAATACACTGACTGGCCTATCACAACACTTTTCAGCTGCTTCGTAGTATATTACGTAGGAAATAAAGCAAACTATTATTCAAATAAACGATGAGCTCTTTGGAATGGTTTGGAACAACTTTCTTATTAGTCTGTAACTCCCTGGTGCAAGAAAGAGACTGACAAGCATAAGAAAGATTCAATCCTCTTTTATATAGACACGACATGCAATGTACCACTCTCCTACTCATCTAATGATATTCGAGATCTAGCTAGCAATTCGTTTACTCATACAATACACATACATAAACTTTACATTCTAGTTTCCTACTTGTACATGCCTGCAATATATGTATTACTACTTATCAATGTAATATCATGCATACAAAAAATAATCTCAGACTCTTCTTCTCTTTTTATTTCACTTTCTTTCTTATATATGGTGCGTGTTACTCACAACACACGATTTAACCTCTCTACAGATCTACTTATGTATGCAATCAATATACATATGAAATATTTTGCAACTGTCAAAGTTGGAGATTACATTTTGGCTTACGCTCTTCATGCTTTGGTTTAACATTGCATCATCATTTATAAATCTATTTCCATACATATTTCTATTTATGAAATTTCCCTTTGATAGTACATACTTTTTAATTCATAATTAAGAAAATATTTTCTAGATGTACAACATACAAATTATCTGTTTATCAGTGCACACATATTTTCAAAAACAACGCGAGGCAATCTATGTGTGTGTGTATAGTATTCTAAATACGAAATTATTGAACATCTTTTGTAAGTTTCAACATGGAGAAATGATAATGAGAAGTTGAGAACGGTATTAACATCATTACTGGAAAGGTACAAACGTTTTCTAAACCATTGCATACAGCAACATTATTGTGTTATAGAAAATCATCTGCTGTGAAAAACATTTTCAAGCAGTAAACTGAATAAGAACTATAGATAATATTGATATTGGCTAATAAAAAATAGTATATACACGTAGTTAATAGAGACGTTTTTCTATAGACCTTAAGTTTTATAAATGTTTCGAATGATGGTTTTCAATATTTTGTTATAATTTTACATGTTTGGGTGAAAATTTTGTATATTCTACAGATCAATTAACTTAGCGAAATTAACTTAACAAAAATCTATTTACCAGTGAAGGGCTAAACATTCATTCATGATGCTTTTCTCTCTCTAGCGTACAGAACGAAAATACATAAGTAGATATACAATATGATAGTACAAAATTCAATTGGTTAATTTATATTCTGTACACTGTGGCATTGTGGAACGTGTTGCACAGCAGAACTAAGTACACATAAATACACCACATATTGTTCAATTCCATTCAGTTGATATCATAAAAACGGAGTAGTATCAAACTACATATTCTATTCTATTCAACAACAGCAATATGTCAATCACTAACAATTTATAATACAAGCCAGAAATGCACACAATGGAACTCATTTGAAAAATCGACGAAGAAAGCATACTATAACGTATTATTATGTGGCAAAAAACATATTCAATTACACTGTAAAAGTTCATATGTAAACAAATAATAGAGAATAGTTTTAAATAATGTAATACTACACTGACATTGACCATCATTATAGAGTTCCGCAAAGTCATAATAATTATAATTGCCCTATATAAAACTGAATATACAATAACACAGGCGGCCTATACATGTACAACAATAAATATGTACAGTGCACAAAATAATGACATAACACTCACAATATGATTGTCCATTATTTACAGCAAACTCAAGTATTATCATATGCACGAAAAAGATACGTAGCACATTTATAAACTTCTCCTGCACTTTCATATCAATGATTTTACACCATATGATATTTATGCTTTATACATGTGTAGGAATAATTTATTAGTCCAATTAAATATCTGATGACCATTTAGTTCTCACGCATATAATGTGATTGACTACATATTTTTATACATGCTCATTTTTTTCTTATGTCATCATATTTATATCCAAAGTTTTGAAAGGTGATGCCCAAATGATAAACATTATAATGGATGAATAAATGACTTCATTTTTCATGCTACCCATCAGATGCGGAAAAAAACTCTACAGGAAAATTTCCTTCTGCCATATGACGATGGAAACTTCCAACTAACGAAAATATCTGAATCAATATATATTATGTATGTAATACGCTTACACTTATTACACATACTTCAGACCTTCAACAATGGTTCAGTGGCGCATATAATGTATTTATACGAAGATGAATAGAACAAGGAAAAGAGTAAACAAATATTTTTCTTTGACAAAAAATAAATGATGTTTCTGCTCATAATGTATGGAAACCTGTATTAACCACACTCAAAAGTCAGCCAGCCAAACCATAAAAATGTAACTGAAACAGTATTAAGTCTGTGCATGATTCTTAGATCATTATAGTAACAAGCATCTCAATAGGATTTATAAAACTGAGTTCAGCTACAACAAAGACCGATATCTACACTGTCAAACGAGAATATGGATGTACACACATTTTGCAAAAAATATACTACATACAGTGGGGTCAAGGCTAGTTGAATTTTCTTCATCTGAAACATCTTTAAATTTGCATAATCGAGTTGTGCGTTGCTACGCTACATAATATTCACACTTAACATTTTCATTGCAGCAAAACTTGCACTCGTAGGAGAGAATGCTCATAATATACATAGGTTTTTATATATGCATATATTATGTATCTTATGGGTAAATATTTTGGACATGTCCAAAATATTTACTCATAAGATACATAATACATATAATCAGTAATATATTCCCTCACTGAAATCTTCATAATTTATTAATCTTAATAATGTGTTCTTTTTCTGTTTATCTTCGTCGCATACCCAGTATCAATACATTTATACATTTGTGTAGTTTTGCGATAAAACGAGAAATATAGCGACAATCCGAGGAAAAGACAAGAATCTGAAGATTTTCCCCACAAAGCACTCGTCACTCAAAATAAAAATTGACTTTATAACAAGTATAGACTATAAACTATGAACAATGAACATGTCCATACTCTTGCTTTCCATATTCCATATTATACAGTATGCAGGTAATGTACTGTATGTACACTGTGCGTCATGCAAAAAACTTGAATCTATAACTTATTACATGGTTGTACGACTAAAGCGTTTAAAGAGATGTCGATACCAGTACAACTTGTATCAACTTCTACAAAAAAAATTGAGAGAAAATAAAACCAGCTGATAGGTTGGTAGCTCATAATGTCATAATATAGCAAGCAAAACATTGAACGATAAATATGCTAATTACTATACACTATACACATATACCTATCTTTTGCTTAAATGCAGTATTTGTTTGTGCCATAGGTCTTGTGCTTATGGAGGTAAACAATGTTTATTTTTTATATATTATTGTTATGACTAATCTACGTCGTCAGTACACTTTTCTCGTCCTATTTAACCTTTATGTTATCTTCTGACAAAAGTGTAATTGTAGCCAATGTTAATTTTCAGTGATTGATAATTGTTTTGAAATATTGATTCCAGAAAACAATTTATATTAATGTTGATCTACTGTCGCAAATTTTGACTTTGTTCTTTTTTTACGATGCGATAATTTTATATTTCAAGTTACATAATCTTCAACAACTCCTTGACATATAATAGGGAAAGAGAATATACTCACTAATTTTAATATTCTGCTTGTACATATATAGGAAAATACTGGAGACCAGAGGACTATAAATAAAATTTCTTAAAATGATAGTTTTCCAAATATAGTTTTCCATTCCAACCAACACATACAGGAATTTCACCAACAAATTACTGGCATATGTACATCATGATGTATTTATGAGAAGTTATATTTATTACGAAGACCATTAGTTGTTTTTCATGCATACATATTTGTTAGTACATATTTACAAAGTCCGCATATCGAAAATTTAATTCAAAACAATACGCACAACCTATATAGATTGTATGTGGTGTGTACTCGTTGTGAATTACATCTTCGATATACTCAAATCAGATTGGTAATCCCTTTTTTGCCTATTTATTGTAAACAAATTCATTAAATAATGTTGTGGTGGAATTGCGAAATGACTCGAACGAAGAAAAAGAAGCATACACAACACGCCTTTCCTCTGAACCAATCCCTGAACGAATAAACATGATATGATAATCAGTAATCAGTAAGACGCCACATCTCCTACACGTACTCACAACCTCCTCTAATATTTACTATCATCGACAATCGTGTATTTGCGGCTGTAATATGCACCAGCATCATTTTCTTCAATTAATCTAACATCTTCTTTGAATTCTGTTTCAACTGACCAGCTGTCAGGAGTTGACAAAAGTTGACTTTTCAGCTAATACTATGCATATACATAGACATAACATATGCATAATATGCTAAAAAGTCAACTAATCGCTTCTTAAATGGAATCGATTGCTCCGCATACATCCAACTTTCCATGTCTTATTATCACACTGAAAAACTTGCGTAGTAAGTAGAGTTCGTTTCAAATACATGCAATAATAGCATATATGTATAATGTGTTTTCTCGAAAGTTGTTGACTTTAAAACAATATTATACCAATGATTTCATTTAAACTATAGTCAAGAAAATGAAGCTTCTGGAATGTAATTACTTGGGGCTCGTGTGTGAGAGATTTATTTGATTTAGCCGGATTAACATTAGTTTAACATTCTGGTTTTTTGTTGAATCAAAAACTGTTTTTCTGCAGCGTCCTTTCATTAGTATGTCAAGATTTTTTTATTGTTTAATTTCATATTATATGCATGGTTTGTCCCATCATGTTTAAGTATTAATCCAAAGGTGAGAATCGCATGGTATGCAAATATGACCACTAAAACGTAAAGCAGTACATGGTGTGAAATAAAAAGAAAATAACTTTCGTCCCGTATAGTAATATGTGGCAGCAGTATCATCATCTAATTTCCTATTGGACGGTGAATAGGAAACAAAGAAGAAAGAATGTAGCCGTAAAGTCACTAACAGAATAAATACCTATGACCATTCTACAATTTCAAGATGAAACATCACCTGACTAACAACCTCCTCGCCATAAACTATTGCTCTTGTATTCATGTACATAATATAACCATGAAAACAGGTCGTCGTTCGTCCACATTTACATCATTGCATTGTTGACATTTCATCTCGAGAGAGGAAAATTTATTCCCAGAAATCATCACGTCGCTTACACGCCTCTCTTCTCATCCAATCACAAGACAACAAACAAAAAATATTGTGTATTTGGATTAGAGCCACACTCACTATCATCAAGACGCCATGTCCTTCCCCCCTGCTTATTATTATTTTCACCAGTTCACCGTCCACCACTAATATCATGTGTAGATAGATTACACCTATGCCGATAATGAATTGAATAAGCTGTAAAAAACACGTCAGCAAATAGCCTCCTCCTTGTATCTTGTATCACCATTTGCCTGTGCTCAGTGGATTACAACAAACAAACAAAATACGTACAGAAATAATTCTGTCTAAAATCTATCTAAAACCTTCCTTCAAATATCAGCCATGTAATTATCACAACAAAGCACTGACTTGTGGAGTCTTTATCACAAACGAATGATAATAATACTACTTCAAATTGACATTGATAATTTGCTTCTAGAACACTCCGACATCCTCTAATATTTCAAT
This sequence comes from Sminthurinus bimaculatus, assembly GCA_034698285.1. Classification (NCBI taxonomy): domain Eukaryota; kingdom Metazoa; phylum Arthropoda; class Collembola; order Symphypleona; family Katiannidae; genus Sminthurinus; species Sminthurinus bimaculatus. Next base: position 404 of record JAQIVE010003041.1, on the reverse strand, counting down.
TATGATGGTGAAACATAAAATGACAAAAGCCAAAGAGACCAAAACAAATAACAACATATTATCATGCTGTTAAATACGCTGTGGGTTTGATCTTATGTACATTAAACAAACTTGTATAAAAATATGTGTATACACATTATTGAGGTGCGTAATAAACCTAAATACATCGTAATTTTTTATTTTTTTTACAGTTCAAACTTCAATGTCCACAAATGCTTTTTAGTACAAAAGAACAAATGATGAATATTATATAATGTAGGGAGTTGGTATATAAAATTTGATGGTTCACATTTTTCTTTATACACACGAAAGAATATGCATGACATATGACATTAATATTTTACCTATAGGCGAAGGTACGAGAAACCGACAGTGCCCGTCACGATATTTTTGTAGAAGGTTGC